>OENT01001226.1:0-51934 GCA_900239685.1 Rotaria macrura | reverse complement strand
CAAGACAATAAGTAAAACAACACTAATTGATGACTAATTGATAAAGGTATTTAACCACACTTATTCTTCATTTGAAACAAGGTTATTCGTTCAATGGTCATTAGAAGACTTTGCTTCTACTAATCAAAGATTTGAATGAACATTTATTCTGTCTTCAAACTTGACTTCAACTTTTAGACAAGCTTCAAAATCATAAGTTGGCGGTGTTTTGAGAGATTCTTTCTTGAGAATATTTGGTAACCGATCAGTAGTATTCATGAGTATATGATTCATTTCACGATTCTACGAATCATTTCATCGATAGATTTACTTACCATTAGTGATTGAAATATGTTTCTATCTCATGTATTCGAAGTCTCATTAAAATACTCAAAAAGGGATTGTATGTGAAATAAAGACTGTCTAGTTTTTAAAATCATTCAGAATTTTCTTCGGAAAGAACATACGTCAACTATTAACTATAATCGAGATTTTCCTAGTGAATATTGTTTAGAATAAATTGTTATTTCATCAATAGATAGTTGAAAATGTTCTCCATGAATGATTTACAATAAACAGGCAATAAGCCAATAATCATGCCATTGACAGTTATTAATGCAATGCGAAGCACAACATCTATGTAGTCCTTTGCGGATTTACTTTCTTTATTAGCTACTTTAAATTTTACAAATGCATCACAACTAGACACTTTGTGACGTGATCGTTTCAGTAAACCAATGCCCGAGAATAGTCGTTGAAAGTCTAGACTTAAGTATCTAGATGAAAAAAACGACATATTTTTCAACAATTCTTCTACCTTACTCTGTTCATCAGTACATTGCATCAAAAACTAATGTTTTCGCGAGACTATCCATGGATAAACGGGTAGAGGTTGAAAACAATGTTACCAGTTTGATCTCGATATTTGGATTTCACGTTTGAACGACTATTTTCTGAACATTATTTGATTGTCGATATCAATGCAACACAAAATTACTAGTTGGGATGCACATATGTAAAATGTAAAGTAAGAGACAAAGTAAACTCGCGAAGGACTACATAGATGTTGTGCCTTCGTGTTGCATGAAAAAGAGAGTAAATTCTCGTACTAAACAACAATAGGTTTTAAACGTAATATTTTAAAGTATGCAAGTTTCTTTCATTGAACCCAGATTCTACTTTGTCTCTAATTCAACAGAAAAGAAACATGATCTTCTATTTGTATATTTATTTTTTTCGAACTAATCATCTACAATCACTAAAAATTCATCGTGTGAAAAGTTCACGTCAATAAGACTTTCGAAATTCTCAATTATTAATACCATTAAGTTATTGTTAGTGTGTTATCTTTGTGCTCGTGTTTGATCGGTTTCCTCAACATCAAGGCGCAAAATCGAATACAAAGTTGCTTCAGTTGTCGTCGAAATGACGGTGATGTCGAAATATAAATGTAAAATGGCAAAACTGTATTAAAATACATGATAAACGATTGTACCATATAGTTGATAAATGATTCGATTTGTTTCCGTTCTTGACTTTTGCTCACGTTGCTTGTTGCCATGTTGTAGATGAGATACACTGAAAATGGCAACGTACTCACAACGTAGAACATCACTTCAATATATACCATGAACATTAGATCGCGATCTCGCTTCCGAACCAGATTGCTCGAGTTTCTATTCTCTCTATCATCGCTCATTGGTTGTACACGATTGTGCAGTTCACTCAAAGTTCTCACGACCAGTACACTTAATATTAGAATCAGTACAGGCGGAAGAAGTCCGGCAAATATTAAGTAGTAAACGGTGTAAATCAATGAGTAAAGACCATTGAATATGTTACACGATCCATTCTTTATTGTACGGGCCCAACCGAAAAAGATCACTACTGCTAACCAGAATAAGGCACAGGTGATGATCAGATATATGGCCACTTTCCGGCTACTGAACAAACGCATGCGAGGGCTGGGGCTACAAATGGCGTAACGATCAATGCACGCAAGAACTTTATATGATCGCATCATTTGAAAAAATGCATGTCGAATATAAAATTGAATTTTGCAAGCGATGACATACTGAGTACTGATATCAACATGATCTAACGAGTAAATGATCGGAATGATTCCAACATCGAGACAAATCAAATTACATATAGCCATGGATAATAAGTAGAGCGAGCAAGGAGTGTTTCGTTGTTTAGATTGTAAAAAAATAGCTATTGCTAAGAGATTACCGATATTTCCGAAAGCGACGTATGTACTCATACCGTAACGTGTTAGAAGTTGTTGAATAGCCGACAGGTAAGATACAGAAGTTGTCATCTCTGTTGATTCAATCTGAAAATGTAAGGAATAAAAAGAGAAAGTAAAGAGTCAAGAACATAGTTAGTTAGTAGAATACAGCTAACCTTTTATAAAAATAGAAACGAGATCTTTGTTAAAGAAACATGCAGCTGCAGCTGTGACAGACAATAGTTCTCTTCATCAAATTCTGATATTTTTCTTTTGCGAGAAAAATTTTGTCTTCCAAAAGAAAGTCGCTCAAACAATTTTTCACGATTATCTTCGAGTTATTAATGAATTTTGCATACTAATGGTTGATGTATTGAAAATGAAAGACAAAGTAGTATGTTTGCTCGGATGATTATTGGGTTCATTAAATTAGTGAATGATAATCTTAAGAGAAAAGGCGCTATTTTTCTCCATCATTGGAAGCAAAAGAAAAACATGATGAGATTACTCAGATATTTTAAGGATTCATTGAATATGCATCACTATAATCCTTGATGGCTACATTAAAATATTAAAAAGATGACAAAGATACATTGAATGGTAAAATTCTATGCCATGCATAACATCTACAAAGGAATACAAAATGAATACGATGATTGAAGATTAAGGTTATGACGCGAATACAAAAAACAAAAAACAGAAAAACTAACACTCATGTTTTTCATGGTCTAGAACCCTAAAAGATTCCTTAAAAACAAGCGTATGAAATTGTATTCGATTCATCAGTAGATTGTTGTCAATCATTTTTTCAAAAAGTCGATTTCGATATCAAGAATTGTCTGCTCAATATTCGTCCTTTTTGTTTTTATTCGAATCGAATCAAAATCGCGTTTTTCTTCTTCTATGTTTTCTTAAACCATTTAGAATGGATTTCAATAAAAGCTATTTTTCATTCTAATTCACGTTTTTTCCTCTTTCAAAATCATCTACAAGTGAATGCGGTGAGTTAAGTTTTCACACGATTAAAATCATTGATTCGAAAATTATCGACTGTTTGCAATTTTACGATATCGACTACATCTATGGAAAAGATTAGCAGTGGAGCCATTGATGCTTGAAACGAATAATACTTCATCAATATCTCTAAATTCGATGCATGGAAGGCGATGTTCTACCAACTAGTTCATTTTGTCCATCATGACAGAGGTTATCAATCTAATTTTTAAAAAATCAACAAGTAGCACTTGAATTAGGAATCCATAAGATCGAGTTGATCTCGACTGTTATAGTTGTAAATTTGAATCTTGGAACAAACCATCGGATTCTGGATCATTCAGATCGATTATGTTTCATTTTTAGCTTGATTAAGACTTTACGGGAAATGGGAAATTGCTTTGATGCATCTACAATGAATCATGATCACGCATCAGTGTTCCGTTTCTCAGAAAATTTCCTAGAACATAAGACTATTGAGAAGTTCTTTTAACTTGATGCCTTATGTCAACATTGCTGTGTAGTAAGAAGTCAATCAACAAATTAAACATCATATTTTCATTTAATATAAATATTTCTTTTTGTTACTGATCAGCTCCTCTTTTCAAAAACATTTCAATACTAAATTAATGTTTGATTGTTTTTAAAGAAAATTTACTAATCAATCTCGTACATACGGTTATGTACGAGATAGCTGTGAAATATTTTACAAATTTTCAACCTGAAACTGAAATAGGTGGAGAACATCTGCTTAATTCCACATGATTGCTATTCTTTTGTTACTTTTGGCATCTTTCATTTTAAAACATGATGAAATATCTTTTGAAACTCTATACTTGATACGTGTTTTTTTATCGCAAAGATATAAAAAGGAATAGATGATGGTATCTTTGCTTATATTTTGCACTAAACAATGAATATCTAAATATCAATTTGATCTACATAACCATTACTGAGAGTTACGTTCTTCATTCATGAGTTCAAAAACAATTCAAATAGATAATCTACCATGAGGACTTGATGATACCCAATATCATAATTCTTTGTCACCATATTTCCTTATTGAAAATGGAAGTATTCTACTCATATAAATTGTATCAAAGTTTCCGAGAAGAGTATTTTGAGATAGATACATAAGATGATGTCTATACACTCATAAAATTTGCTATTCAGAATGTAGTTCCCCATATTTGTTCTTCCGTATTGTGCAGCAGCTGGTATTATTTCACATTTTCATTAGAGAACATACATTTAATTAACAATAATGGCTGCTTTTTTTAGATATCTAATGAACTATGATCGAAATTTTTTCTTGTCTCATATTAATCCAACATGTGCATACAATATATAATGAGTGTTTCATGGGATGATCAGAATAGACTTTTAATTAGTAAAGAAAACTGCAAATGTGCGTATGTATCGAACATTGCGGTCGCTGCCCTTTTTCATCTTATCTATAACTCGTCCTATCCTAATTGACTCCTAAATAGGGAACTGCGGGACCAGGTTATTTTCAGTTCCGGTCCCGGTCCCGTCTTTTGGTAGCGAAAATGAAAACTTCCTTAAATTTATTAGGTTCTTACTCATAAGTAGGAAACTGCAAAGTGGTTCCCGTCCCGCAAAAAAACACTTTTTGGTCCGGAATTTGGTCCCGCGGGACCGGAACCAGTTTGCAGTTCCCTACTCCTAAATCTTCCCTTGCTTAACTGGTATCCAATTTTTCGGAATGTCGTGATTAGCAGTATATATTGGACGCTATGTGTACTGATCGCAACACATTATATCTCTTTGATCCTCTGGTGTACGAAAAAGAACTAGCACAAAGGAAAATCCTTTTATCACTATAGCAAATCAAATAAAAATCATGTTTAAGTTCACATATATAGTGAATATTCAAAACCTGTGTTTAACACTGAAGTGTATCACTATACAAGAAAAGGGAATACAAAGCAATAAATGAATGGTGCTCCCGGGATCGTAGTTGTACAAGTTCTCTTTCAAGATGTTCAAAGGATCTAACAATTATTCGTTCACTATCTTCGCATGGTTTTCAATCGATTAGCAACTCCAAAAAAACTTTCATTGATGAGAGCACTGTAGAATGACAAACACAACTACCAAAGAAACCTCGGTGCATACCCTGTAAACAAGAGCATTTAGAAATAATATTGATGCCCAATCGATCTGGTTGCTCGAACAACATATAAACGGAGAAATATCTGATTGAAAATTAGTAATTCGCTGTGAAAATGAAACTGGTCAAGAAATAGAACAATAAATAAAGGCTTACCGTTAATGTGATCTTATTTTTCTTTGATAATAAATAATTCTTTCTTTATAACCCATTATATTATTTGGTCGACAATTAGTGACAGATTAGGAGTGGTTGCAAAAAACGCAGGGACGAGTTGAGAAAAATTTGAATCGGGAGTAAGCCGAACATCTAATTCTTTAATTCAATTAGATTGATTCGGAGCTAAATAAATGTCATGATTTTTGCAAGAAAACATTTGTTTAACTTTTTGTTATGATTATTGGAACGTAGAATCAACGTATATATCAATATGCATACAAAAACTCTGACAAATACCATGGCATATAGAGATGTATCATCTCCAATAGCATTTTAACCAGAGTGATAGGATGTACGGTTTTCGAGATGACCGCAACACAAAAATGCAGTTTATGGAGGCTTCAGTCGAGAAAGAGAACAAATTTTTGCACCGCATTTATCGTTCCATGACCAGCTATTTTAGAAATCAGTCGATACGTTTTGCTAGAGTGCAATGAAGGATACATTTGAGAAAGGGTACTGTTGATGTTATGCCAACGTTACATGGAATTAGTTTAGGAGAATGTCTCATTTTCGATTCCTTAGAGTTATTCAAATGGATTCGTCGACCGACTATTCGTTTTCTATGCGACATCCGATTTTCCTGAAGTTGAAGTGAGTGCATTGCACTGCACGTCGTAGTCGAGTGAAGCTCGAGTACCAACTATTTTTAATTATGGCTATCTGTTTATATATCTTTAATTTATATTATAACTGATGCTACTATCGTGAACTGATTTACAACTGAAAAGAATTAACAATACCATCGATATGTCTTTCACATCAAAAGTACTTTTAATGAAGCTAGTCGAATGTCTAGCCGTTTGAAAGTAATTGATGTACAACGTCATTAGAATTTAATTTTAGATAGATCTGTACGTGAATAGTCCTACATATGTATTTGTTTCAAGAATCCGAATTTCTCTTATTTTAAGAAATATTAGTAGCTACATGTTTTTGTAACTACATTAACAAAGTAAAATGAATGACAAAAACATTATTTTTCTCATTGAATATAATTACAGTGCGCCTGATCAGACTTTTTTAATTAGATGTTTCACTCATGGATTTCTTAAAAGCTCGTCTGGTACGTAGAAACAGAACTATTACAAATTCATCCTAATGTCATTCGAATTCATTAGAATAAAGATCAATTCAATATTGAACTACGTCAATACTATTTAATCCAATTAGTATTAAATGAAAATTGGAATGAAATTCTAGATACTTTAGAAGAAACTCCCTATGTTCATTCTTATGTGATACAATTTGCATTGAAAGTTTAGTGAATTTCGGTATCCGTAAATTGTTTGAATAATTCTATGTTTTTAGTATTTTCCAATCCAAATGTTAAATGATAAACGTGCAAACGTGATGAAAAACCGCTTGAAATCTTTTGAAATGGATACTAGAAATTTAATCGAAGCAACTCCTTCAATAACAACAAACAAAACCATCGAATTTTCTAATCAAGAAACTAATGTGTTGCATTTCAACGAATATGAATTTACCTGCTCGTCATGCTCCTCATCCTCATACACTTCAATTGAATCGTTTCATCAAAATATTTTATTTTCATCCAAAGGAAAAATCTATAAAAAATATTTTCATTGGATTCAAATCGGAAAAGGCGAATGTGAAATAATTGAAAATAATCAAACAGGTTTACGATTTCACGTTAAAATTTATTTTTTTTAATAAAAACTAACAAAATTTAAGTTTAGGCGAATTAATTATTCGATTTTGGGTTTTCAAACATAGAACGTTAAAACTTGTTCTCCTTGTTAATATTCATGAAGGAGAAAATTTCTACCTGCTATTAGATAAATCTTCACCCTATACGATTCAGTTTCGTACAATCAATCAATGTGATTATCCAACGTTAAATTATTTTACATTATATCAATTAAAATTTAATGTAAACATTTTTTTTATTCAACAATTTTTTATTTCGGTTTACTGTCATTCTAGTCTATTCACGATGTTATTCGTATGAAAAGTCTTCTATCGTTTAAATAGAACAGAATCAAAAAGTGTATATATAAAACAAAATGTGACCGTTTTTTTCTAATAGCATCACTTCACCATCGATAAATAGTTAAAGTAATGAACAATTAATATTAACAATAAAAATATATTAGTATATTAAATGTGTCGTTTTTTTACTGTGAATTCGATTGAATAAATATAGTTGCATAGTTATCATTCTAGCATGTAGAATACATCAACGAACAAAAACAACGGCTGCTACTACTAAGGTTATCTTTCATGTTTTCGTTTATTGAGAAGATAAAATGTCACTATACAACTATTATGATAAGGATCTTGATTATTTGAAAACATTCAGAGGACTTGCTTCGGAGGTATATCACTGATTGTATATCCAGTCTAAAATTTGACGTTAAAAGCTATGAAATATCAGCACATGGCGAAATAAAAAATAGCGCATAATCGACTGTTTAGCAGAATGGTTTTGTATGAATAACTCAAGAGTTTTAAACAATCATGATTAAAATACGGTTGAGTTTTCAAATCAAATATGGAACATAGACAATGACTTTGCAGACAGAGAAATTACTTTGAGTTCTGAATTTTCAACAGAATGCGTGTCGTGTGTTTGTACAGCTTAGCAAAAATAAAAGAAGACTTGGTCATATGACTACAACCCAGGCAGACAAACATTTGGAAAAACGCGTTTAAACGCACAATCGGGAACGCCGATTGTAATTCACTAACGCTTATTAACAACACGCAAGAAACGCGTTTTTACGCAGAATTTTCACTTTCCGAGTGTGCAAACGGATAAAAACTCTAATTTTGATTGCTTTAACGCATTGGCTTTCAAGTCATCGAATAATTGTGCGTTTTAACGCTCTCGACTAGAGTTTTTATCCGTTTTCACGCTCGGAAAGTGAAAATTCTGCTTAAAAAACGCGTTTCTTGCGTGTTGTTAATGAGCGTTAGTGACTCACAATCGGCGTTCCAGATTGTGCGTTTAAACGTGTTTTTCCAAATGTTTGTCTGCTTGGGAAGCATCTTTCTCCACTTATTAATACAACCTAAAACTACTGTTTGAATTAGAAAATGAGTAATGGACATCATTTTTAATTATAACCCAATTGATAGCACATATTTGAGTTCTAAGACATTTCAGGCATAATAGTTTTTAGATTTTAACGTTTCTCTATTGTAGAGTTTACATAGTTTTATTAGAAAAGTTACCGGAAATATATTTTGCATTAAACTAAAAATAAAAATAAATCCTAACAGTTGAACATCACTTATCCCTCGAGCAACTGATGCTAAACTTTTAGTTTTATGTGCCAATTTTTGTGCAAAACTATCAAGTGCTCGTTGAATACGAATACTACCATTACATTTGTGTCTTAAATAACGTTTCTCAATATCAATCATCACATTGATGACGTTATTCAGAATGTAGTAATAATTAAAGAAGTAAAAATATTCTTTCCATTATTCTCGTAGGAAAAGATACTGACTAGGTATTTGTCATTTCAACGTTAATGTATCATATTGTTAGCCAAAGTTCAAATATTTCTATATACGAATGATAGAATTCATGGTTTATTAAATAGTATATCATTCAAATGATTCATTTTCATTTCTGTATATTCATCAAAATTATTCTTTAGTATGAAAAACTTTCAAAAAAGACATATCTTATCAATAAATTTATTAGTCAGATATGGAAACTTCTTCAGAATGCCTCCTATAATACAAAGACATAGATTGTAATGTGTTCATTTTTCCAGATAAAAAGCAACTATGATGCATATTTAAGACTTCGTAAATTTTCTGCGATCTAACTCAGTATGAAATGTAATGTTATCTTGTCGAATCATCAACTATTTTACATTAGTTATCTGTGAATTAATCAATTACAACAGGAATTTATTCTTCGCTTAAAAGAAACGGATTCTAATGAATTATGATTGGAATAATATTGAATAGACTGTGTCATATAGCTATCAAGATGATCAATATCGTTTTTATTGGCCATTAGATTGTGAAAAAAAAATAATATTAGGATGTATGTGGAGACCATAGTAAAAAGTGCTCAACTAGCTGGGTGTAGTTCTGAAATTATCGCCTTCGTTTGATGACAATTGTTGATTGACTATTTGTTTTTTAATTATCTTGAACATTGTCTAACACTACTGTAAGGTTTCTGTTTTCCTTCATGTCTTGTTACCGATTTTTTTCCATTATATCCGTAGGTATAATTTTAATTTAGAATTTTCTTCTGTTTTATTATAAGTGTCACTTATGAGCACGGTTATCTATTTGTCAATAAATCTGGATGAAAGAACACAAAGAAAACAATAAACAATCTCTTTTTGCCAGCCGTTTTTTCTAGAGACATTGGATCCGAGCAAACCGTAAAAAATTGAGTAAATCATTCAATAAGTTTAGATATCGTTTTGCTTATTAAACAAGTAAGCGCACAATACATCTGAATTTAATTAGATATAACTTTCATTCGCAGAGTTATTTTTGTATTCATTTCCCGTTGGTTCATTCTTTGATTAGAAAGCTTGATTCGTCATGCTGAAAGGTATTGCTAATTAAAAACAATCTTTCATGCTCGTCTACGTATATTGTTGTTTTCATTTTGCATTCGATTACTACCAAACTATGAAGAAAAACTATTTATCTTATTGATTAACTGAGCAATGATGTGATATTTTTAATAACATTAAAGATAGAATAAACAACGTACAAGTAATCAGTGCATGTACTTGTATTTACCAGACTTCCACCATCGAATCCAGTTAATCAGAATAGTACAACATAATGAAAAAATCGAATTGCTTTTGAAGTGTATGGCAGGAAGCTCGATGAAAAAATTGTTCTTCGTGTATGGGATGATATTAGTTATCAGTTGTAAAGGAATGTGATCTAGTACTCAACGGTTGACAAGAGATTTCATAATAGTATTTTACTCTTCATTCATTTGTTCTTCAGATAAATCTGTTGTAATTGATTTTCTTCGGTTGTGTATGAAAAATTGCATATACATATTATTAAACCTCATGTTAAATCAAATATGAAATGACGTTCTGATTTCTGATTTCGATAATGTTTGCTATGAAGTTAGTAACATACCAGAAATGATTTCTGATCGGTCGATAGTATCAGAAATTATAAGCGATGTTCAGCTAAAGTACCAGCCATGGGAAAATCTTAGAAATTATGTATGTATAGATTTGTGCATTCTTAATAAATGTATGATTGCTTTATGTTGAGCTGCACTGAAGCAATCTCCATACAACCATACGATGAAAATTTTACTGCTATGAAACTATTTAGCATACATTTATCCTATTTGGACATACTTTGCACAAGCAAGTATCCGTCTAAGTCAGATCAACAGAACAATATTTGTATTTTATGAATGACAAGGAGAGCAACATGTCTGTATACATAAGTGTTATATGTGACAATATCTGATAAAGATGATGTAGATAGAACTGTACGTTAGGTTTTATCACCATACACAAAAACTCACAGATAGAATATACCATTTATCTTCTCTTTGTAGTATCATGCAAGACAAGAGAAAAAAAGATGCGGGTATTGAAGTGAGAACAAATTTTTAATCAAGTACAAGATCAAGGATAATATAATAAATGTCGACAGTACTTGAAAGAAAAGCAAGTTAAGGTAAGAACGAAATTAAAGATAATAATAATGTATTGATTGTAGTGAGTATAATACAATGAAAAAAGACAAGACAAGGTTATTACAAATCTTTAAAATTTTGTATAAGGGACAATGAATATTTATCACATCAAAAACTATACCTGAAGGTCACACTACGACTAGAAATATTATACACATACTAATTAGATGAAACCTATTTACAATTAAATCATGCCCATAAACCCTGTTGTATTTTTTCCGATAGTTATGTGCTGAAAATATTTGAACTGTTGTTATAGCACTGCATGTAATTTTCCGATTGTTATTAGCACTGCTTAGAACTTTGATTTATTACTTTTCTTCGATTCTATCGTCGAATTTGAAGCTGAAATTTATGTTTCACATACATAAATTTAAACACCTGTGACTATTGTAGTATGCTATCATGTATTGACGTTTTGTGATACTCAAAATTTGTACGACCCATTGTGCACGTGTTAGTTTTTGTTAGTACTCGTGTTTCATGATATTCAAACTAGGTGCAATATCTATGAATGATTGGATGTAAAGATAAAAACAATAAGACACCACTCACACTCGCAAAATTAAGTATCAGATATTGTGTTAAAGATAGAAATTAAATTGTTCTAGAAATTACCTGTGATGATGTGTGTAACACATTCAGATGAACTATAAAAGCTCAAAATGATTCTCGTTCTAATCGAGCATCTAACACCATTAGAACTATCCAAATATCATATTTGAACATGATCAAAACTCGTTGACACGCATCGAGATTACATGTATGCATGTTCACATACAGTATTTCGATCGGTTGTTTTATTTTCGACCAATTAAAAAGGCACATATATAAGTATGAATGAGAAACATTAAAATCAAATCCATTCCTACGAAAAATAACAGTTCATATCTAACAAATGTTTGCCATTCGTAGCACACGTTAAGAATTCAATTGTGATTTTTTTTCGGTAATTGAATGGTGGAAGAATCAGTAAATCGTTCAGGTAAAAACATTTTGAGAAACGTTACTGTATTATTTTCCTTTCCTTCTTTATATGGATCATCATTTGCAATCATACGAGCAACAGCTTTTGCACACAAAAATCCATTTGGCATTCCATTACCTCAAACAAGAAAGTAGATGCTTCGATTTCATACTAAATATGACTACTTACCATTGTAACCACCTAAGAGATATTGACTATTATCATCCGGTAATGGTCCTATCAATGGTAGATGATCAATAGTAAACGCCATAATACCTGTCCATTCTTGTTCAATTTCAACAGTGTGATTCTGTGATTTTATGCCTGGATGCCAAAGAGAGAAAAATCGTTCATGTTCTTCTCGGATTAAATTATTTATTTTCGAATCATCTTGATTATAATGTTCGGTGTCTGGACTTCTCCAACGACAACCACCGAATGTAATTCGACCATCAACAGGTGATTGATGATAGTATTCTCTTCCGTCTCGTGCTGATAAACCGAATGGCCAAAATATTTTTTCAATGGGTTTCGAACGCATACACTGGCCACGTGTTGGAATGATTTTATCACGTACAAAATCCAAATATTCGATGGAATAAGCATTTGTGGCATGGACGATAGCTTGACGTGCAGTGATAACTCGACCATTTTCGAGAATGATATTTTTTGAATTTTCAATACGAATAACTCTACCGTGCGTAAACAAGTCGACGCCAGGTTGTTCAAGACAATATTTAAGTAAACCGTAAACTAGTTTTGCAACCCAAACAGTGCCTGATTCACGCATAAAAAGTCCGCCGATGAATTTATCTGAATGTAACATTTCTTCACATTTTTTATGATCCCATAGTTCGAGATTGTCTAGTCTCATCTTAGTCTTCGATTGTTTTTCTAAATATTCTTTGATTAATTCATAAGATTTGACTATACTCTCTAATTCTTCTTCAGTTCGAGCTAACGCTGCATTTCCACGTGTTAAATTTATATCACAATCAATATTGTTCTCGTTTACAGCTTGAGCGATCGATCGAATATTTTCATGTTGAAATTCAACCCATTGACAACCATTTTCAAAACCAAAGTCTTCAACATACCCAGATAAGTAATCATAGCTTGGCCACAGAAAGCCGCCATTTCGGCCCGATGCACCAGAACAGGGTCGAGCATTTTTTTCAAGTAAAAGTATACGTGGAAAACGTTCAACAGAATAAAGTTTACGTAACCAATAGACACAAGATACTCCGGATAAGCCAGTGCCAATGACAACAATATCATACGTTTCATTATTAGTAGATAAATCAGCTTGAATTATACGTGGATGTGTTAAGAAAGATGCAATAAACTCATGTTTTTCATCAATCCAAAATGGATTTGAATTTCGAATCAAGTCTTGAGTCATTAATGAGTAGTTACCTTATGTGAATGTGTGAAAGAAAAATACAACCTGTTCTTCTTATTTTTATGTTATCTTGTTGTTGCTGTTTCTGTGTACTATGTGTGGTATAGTATATTGAATAAAAGAATACTATGATAGTGCTACCAACAAGTTTATATAATTGCGAGAAAAAAGAAAGAGAAAACAGATCAAACTAGAAGAGAAAATGTTTCTATTAACACACATGTGAAGATATTAGGGTTATTCTCATTTCTTCCTCTACGATCAATATGACTCTTGTGGGGGTTGTGTCGAGTTTATTCTAGCTGCTAACATTTGCACTTTCACTTCATATATTCCCATATTACAATGGTGGTGTGCTAAGTAAGTTTTTTGTTTGATAACGTCATTTTATTTCAGTTGTTTCAAACACTCATTTATACTCTTTGGAATTAGGTTAGATAATAATTTTAATAAGGCGTATTTGCTTTTATTATTTACTCGATCTAACACATACACTCAGCTAACATATATTTATATTTTTCTATTAAGCACAAGTATTACAGAGAAAAATATGACTTTGATAAGAAATTAACGACAACAAATACCATGTAATGAGAAAGAAAGAAAAATATTCGAAGAATAAAATAAGGCACACAAACAACTGATTGATATAGAAAAATTGAGACGGATTCAGAAAACACAAATGCAAAGTTCAACTTTTATTTATTAATATTCTTTATTGGAGTGTCTGATTGATGCCATTCAGGAACTAATAGTAGTATAAGTCAAATCAAAATTTCGATAGAAATAAAACATCATTTGTGCCGTTTTTTTTTTGTGTTCAAGTGTGATTTTTTAATAAGTCGAATGATGCTGTATCTAAATAACTATTTGGATCCGTTGTTGACATGAATATATTTATAACAATATTGATCATTGATATTATTGTTGTAAGAAACAATGCAATATTATTATACTTTTCTAATTTATTTTGTTTGTCTGGATCTTGAATATTACCTTTTCCCACAATAATAAGTATAAAAGCTAAAGAAAATTGTGCCATAATTGAAATACAAACAAGAAGCAATGATACAATCCAAATAATATCACGTTGTTTCTGAGTTGCTAGTGTTCGTAATTGCATTGCATTACTTGCTGAAAGCGAACCGAAATTTCAGTATCGAATATTGTCTTTCAAATATTGAATAAATTACTTACTGAGTAAAGCAAATTCTAATAACCCATGACCTGAATAGAAGAAAAAAGCAATAAAAAGATGTATGTATTTTGGCTTGTGTATATAATACAATATAAATTTACTTACCAATTGTCTTTTTTGTTGCATAACGATTGTAATTACACGCACAGTTCTTCAATGAATAAAAAAAACCAGATTCAAAGTATGAGAAGATTATTTATCGGATAGGAAAAGATTTATTTTGTGTAAACTTACAACTAAATCATCAGCTATCGATTCCATCAATGCAAAAGAAAATATGTCTATTGATTTCTTCTCATTTGTATACTGTCAGTATATGGCACCACATTTCTTCTCGTCTACACTAGCTCATTTCCAAATCATCCACCTACGAAGTACTTTGTCACTGTGCGATTGGAACATTGTTTTACAATATCATCATTGTTTATACTGTTACAAAATCTGCACTACAGCATATATCGACTGACAAATCTCTTTGTAATATGATCACCGATAACATATCGATTACGTAGCAATCGAGACTCAGCGCATGATCAAATGATATTATTTTCTTTTTGTAAAGTTGCTCATATTCGAATAGAATCTACAGCATCATGTACTCCGTGAGGCTATTCCACGTTCCAAACATAACTGGTTACTGTAAAGTTTTATAACTTGAAAATTTTTCTTGGAAAATATACTTCGTACAAAGACAAGCATTTATTTCGACTGGAATTATTCTCTATTAGGGCTCATATCTTGAATGAAGAACTATTGATATAGATTTCTTTGAATTTCAATACTCTGTTTTCTAGTCTTATGACTTGCCTAAGAACAAATATTTTATATCGAATGTCTAGCATTTGCCTATTTCATTTAAGGTGTATAAGTTTCAAAGTGAGCAGGGACTAATGTACAATTATCTCTTGATACTTTTCAAGTCGTAACTACAAATCGTTTTGAACTAATATCGGGAAATATGTCATCATATCAAACGAAATAGGTTTTTTGTTCGAATTCTGTTAGTTAAGTTATCTGTCTAACTTTAAGTATCATCTCAAATTATGTACCTGTTAAATGTTTTTCTTATCTCAATATATATTACGAATGCGTAGAATTTCAGTACACAGTTTTCGATCACTTATAAATCATAGATTTCTCATTATTAACAGGTGAAAATGTCTTCATGTGTCATTATATAGTATGTAATCGATTCGAACCGTAAAGATTACCTTTGATTTTATACGAGTATTATATATCGATGTCGAAGAGCAAAAGACTTTTTTCCTTGAAGATGTCAATGACACAAACAACAAGCTTACAACTAGTTACTGATTCCGGAGCACTCTATTCGAAGAAAAAAAGGAGTCGTACTGTATTCAAATTCAACGGATTTAACTATTCTCACACATTAATATGATTAGCTCATAAAATAAAAACTCAAGTGATCTCTTTCATTACTTGATTCGGATTAATAGAAGGCTGTTCTTCTGGTTTATCCATACGTCGAGGTATTATTGGTTGTGCTGGTAGAAGACGTTCTTCTTGAGAACTATGTTGAAATTCAAGTCGTATTGGTGGTATCGGAGGGATATTTTCATTCGATGCTGGATACGATTGTGGCAAGAACGGCGCTTGTCGATAGTTCTGCGACGCCATTGTTCACGAATAATTAATTGCTACTAAAGAAAAAATCGAACAAAGAACTTATATTTATGCGCTTGAGGAAAAGAATCGATGATTGAGAATGTTTAATGATGACTAATACAAATGTTCTAGTATATTTATTCTCCTCTTTGTTCTCGTCTTTATATGATTCTGTTCTCGGATTGATTCTCGACACTAGCAGAAATTTCATTTTTGCCACGGTTAGTTTCTAATGAATCGAGAACGGTGCAACACTTGTACTTCTTTGATTTATTTCTTAAGTAAACATTAATCGTCGATGATAAGTAATCGAATGAATTCAATATGTCACTAATGAGCTTTCTATATAATGAGAATGAGAATTTACAATGTCTGTCAAAAATATGAAAAAAGAAACTGCTCTTAATAAAAATACATGAGACTAGCGAAAATCATAAAGAAAAAGATCTGTGCAGAAGTGTAGACAAGAATGATAAATATTGAGCAAAAAGAAAAAAGAAGAAAAAATGAATAGCAGAATACGCTTACCACTGCGAGAGACGTCGGTGACCGAGAACAAGCCTTTTTTTCTGCCTTCTCATTTAATTCCTTTTTCTATAGCGACGCATATTGTTTCTCTTTATTTTAAAGTTTTTTTTTTTTACTCTCATAAAAAAGATTTTGCTTTTTAACGCGTCTTTCATTGATTGTTTGTGTTTAGTAAGGCATGTTTGCCGTCTCTTTAACATTTAAAAATAAAGATCATAGAAAGACATTGAACATGAATGTTTAAACAAGGAAATATCATTGAAAAACAAATATTACTTTAGTATAAGAAAATCCAAACTTCTATCAGCAAGAAAAAGAGAAACATCTTATTTACCATATTGAATGATGATCGTATCGTTTTAATAATCTTGAATTGACACATATGTGTTTTTCATTTTAAAAGAAGATGATGAAAAAAATGAGCAAAGAAATAAGTCCTTCTGAAGTAATAAAATTGTAGGCCGATGTAAATTGTGACAAGAGAATAAAAAATAAGAGAAATATGATGTTTATTTTTCTATTAATCGAATCGTAGTGGGAATAGAAAAATTGTTAATAGAGTCAAAATTATCGGAACAGTCTTGCAAATTGTTCTCTAGAACACACAGGTCATAAAACATGTATTATAGTCAATAAAACTAGCATGCATTGTTCTCCAATTATATTTATTTGCATGCAATAGTCTGAAACTTTTCATAATACACGTCGAAGAATGAAGTTCGGCAGAAGAACATGAGTGGAAATTGTATACTCTTTTACAATTCAGAAAGAAAAAAAACCAAAAAACATCTGTTTTTTTTTATGCGCATTAAGAACATTTTTACACAATCAGCTGTGCTTAATGTTGTTCAATTCACCTATAACAGATGTTCTAAAGTAGCAAAAAAATTAATCTTCATTGGCTTTTTTGGTTTCATTTCACCTTAATCTTGTATGTAAACCCATCTATGTGTTTCGAATTGAATCTAAATCTTTGAGAAAACGTTCGTTGCAATGCGTGACATGTTGGCCATTAGTAAGTAGACAAAGTTCGGATCATCATCATTATAATGCGACAATATCGATTGCACAATGAAGAGCAAATTGGTTGAACATGAAACATTTGATACGAAATAATCTCAGAAGAAGACTTACACAAACAAGATGGTATAGGTCAAGCAAGTTTTATGAGTTAGCAGGTTTTTATCTATTCAGAGTGTTCGTTCTCTTCGAATTGGTTATGATGTCTACATTTATGAATCGAAATCTTTCTGAAAATCCTATTGGTCTACTGTTGACTGCCATGAATCCGATGATGGAACATGGACGGTATAAACAGAACTATGTCATGAATTCTTATTCATACAACTATTTCCTGTAATATTAATTTAGCTGTTTTGTGTCGACCTCTGTAGATTTATTTGTAGAACACAAGTAATAATATGAATGATGATGAGTATAGATTTATTATAGTTTTTAATTTTTTTTTACTAGTAATGATCGTTGTCAGTTGTTTGCACTCCACATAATCGAATGAATTTGTTGAATTTATAATAGATTATCCTTAATGACGCTTACATTTCATGAAAATTAGCAGAAGTAGATCTCAGAGATTGATTTCACTAGTATATTATTGAAATTAAACCATTTTCTATTTAATAAATACACATGTCACCAATCAACGTAAGTACATCGAAGTTTGTATTTGGAAGGGAAAACGTTGCACTTTTACATACTCAATATTCATTGTAACAGATGAAGTTTAGTCCTTTACATTTGTTTCTACTAATCACACAAATATAAGCAAAACTTCTTGAGTTTGTGGCAGATTTTTTCTTAAAATATTCTATACATAAGCTAGAAGAATATATTCAAACACAGTATCCTATGTGGATACATTGAAAAACAATATCAATCATGCCTGTAAAGGCTTATTAAAAAGCATTATGCATAACACAATTTTCGTTTTGAACAATGCTTCTCTTACATTAACTATCGTAGAGTAGGATGTTAAAATTATTGAATATTCTATCAAGAAAGTAAAAAAGAAAGAATATTTTGAATTCATAACAATTTAAAATCAATCATGTGGATTTTAATACAACTTCAAATCAAATAATGAATCTTTCCTAGATGCAAATACATATATTTGAATAGTTCTATTGGCGAATGTTAACATTTCTATTGATATTTTGAATAATATGTGACAAGAACGGTTATTTAATCGTGTGTTGAAACTTAAATTTTTTTTAAAAATAATTTATTTTCAAATAATAAGAATAGAATAGAATAAGCAATATGAATAGATTTCTTTTTCTTATGCGAGCTACTAGTACGACTAATTTTGCTGGAGTATATATTCTAAAAAATAATTATTTTCAGTTTTTCATTAATGAACTTCTAAAGGTAAAAAGGGATATGTTTTTGATCAATTCGAAACATCGAATTCTTTGATAAGATTTTGAACGTGTGGATCCATCTTCGATGCACTTGTAAACAAGCAGCCAACAAATACATGAGTACCTATAAGAAATTTTCCGTACATATTTCATTGAAAAAAAAGAAAGAAAGCAAAAGAATTTTATCTTGTACCGTGTTGTAAATGCTCGATGACTCGACAACAACCTAAATCAACAATGTTAATGCCAAAATTTCGAAAGCGTTCATCGGTTTCGAATAATGTATCTGACGTCGGTGGTCCATAATACGGTTTACCATTTGATGGATCAATAAAATCTACCCAATATTGTTTTGAATTTAAATAGGTTGATATTTCTTGAGCTAGTTTATTAAATTTTTCGATTAATTGATAACGTTCATGTTCAATTTCCATCGACCATTTCGACATATCCAATTTCGTTTTCAATACAATTGTTATAGCAGTTAACGGCTGTGTTAATGCATCATAATTTAAAAATAAATCATTTAATTTTGAGCTTAATGATGCTGAGCAATCATACGTACGAATTTCTAAATTTTTATAATTACTTAATTTTGTTAATAGTTCATTTTCATTTTTATTCGATGCTGGTATTAATGATGTGTGTGTATTTATTAATTGTTCAGTTGATTCGTTTTCTTGAATTGATTTAGATATAGATTTCGTTTCGAAAGAAAATCCAATACATCCTGGCAATGGAAAACGTGTATTTTTCTCATAAATTGTATCAATGTCAGACGTTGGAATTATTTGAGTCTGTTTCGATGCATCTAATTGATTGACAAGATTAATTAATGCACGAGATTTTAAATCGAATAAATTTGTTTTATATGTAGCTACTTGACGACTTGGAGCGAGAAATACGAATGCTCGCGAACGAACCTGTGTTAATAAACGGTCCATCTCAATCTAAAATATGTTTTGTGGATAGATTCGTTTTTTTTTGTGCCTCAATAGGAAAACAAAAAAAAATCAGTGAGTCATAGGCTTGTCTTATTTTTTTTTCTTTTCGCTACCATTATTTTTTGTTATTTTCCTCCTTCGTTGGGCACTATCGTGTGTGTTTGTATTGTGTAGCGAAGAGGCGCCCGTCATCAAGACTGTACTTAATTGCGAACTTTGCTCAGAGAAGAAAAAAAAACATAAGGACGAAGGAATTGTTGTATCCTGATCTTGTTTGAATTGTAAAGCAACATTTTCTGAAATAACAGAAGAGGACATAGAAAAAAATATAATGTCTACGTATATGTGCTGTGTTTAGTCTGCGATTTTGGTTTTCAAAAGCGTTCATTTTTCTGCTAGGAAAATATCTTCTTCTCAAATCAAATTGTTCAGATCGTGCATCTCTAAATTTTCGATGAAATTCTATTTTAGTTGATTACTTTCTATACAATGACATTTAAAGTTAAACTAAACTCACCTCTCTCTCTCTCTCTTGAAGGTAGAAAAAACACCACTATAAATATTTAAAATTTCTATTTTTTAGGAATAGTGAACTCGACATCTTTTATTTCTTCATCGTAGAAAATGAAAATATAGAAAAACTTTGTTAAAAATTTTCGGTCTGAGATGTTCTCTCAAATCAAAAAGTTATGATTCGTACAGAACGAAAATGCACTTAGACTTTGGGGTTATTTAACGGGTCAAAGGTAACTTTTGTTTTATTGAAAATTCAATAGAAATATCATAGTATGTAACTGGATAAAAATTTGTACAATATCGTTTACAAATAAAAATCGTAACGCATCCTGAAAAATGAACTTGGGATTTGTATCGAAATCAGCGACAATCGAGTGTCGTTAGGTGCAAAGTCGTAAGATCCGATAGAGTGTGTGAAATGCACTCATAGTGTAATAACTGTTTACTATAAAAGATTGCGAACGAATTATCAATTTATTATTCATTCAAATGTGAAACGCAATAAGAAACAACTAGTCAGTTTCAAATGTTTATTATAAGAAAATTTTTGATTAAAAAACATGTATAACCATCATCACAATATTCAATGTTTTGTGTCCGTGTTTTTTTTATCAGTGATCATTTTTAAAATTTCATACAAAAACATCTGTATCAAAAAAGAAAACATGAGCGATATTGTTTGTTAAAATATAATAAACAAGAAGAAGACTGAAAAGTATCACAGAAAAAACTTAATGAAATCAATATTACTGATCTAAATTAGTGAGATTAGTAGACAAAAACCAATAACCTACAATATTTGTCAAATTAGTTATCAACAAATTAACAATGTCAATACAATCTTGACGTATAATATCGACGTTTTTTCAGATAATAAAATGTACCAATACCAATCACAGCAAGTACTATGAAAATAAAAATAAGAAGAAATATTTTCAATGCTGACCATTCTGAAGTTTTCGTATCATCATTTTCCTCGGTAGTTCCCATTTTAGCTGAAGGAGCCGATGGTGTAATATTTTTACGATCTTCTGATCGTCTTGCTTCACTTGATTCTAATTGAAATGTATGCACAGATATAATATCATGATTATCAGTGAGTTCACCAGTTGCTGCAGAAAAGCCAAAGTAATAATCTGTCGGTAAATTAATATTATCGATTGTGAAACATTCTGACCAAGTATTTAATCCATCGATATCAGTCGATACAGTTAAACGATTATTTTGATAACGTACAGCAACTAAAGTATCTATTTCACGACCACGAAATGCTGATTCACAACCACCTATTTCGATATCTCTACCATCTTTATCATGATCATAACGTAGTGTACCATTATTTACTATAGCTGATATATACGGATAGGTGCGCTGAAATAGAGTTATAGAGTCAATTTTTAAAAACATACAGGTAAGAAACAATTTACAATGTAGCCATCATTTTTATTGGCATAAGTGTCCATGACAATAGCTAATCCATGAAAAGTATCTTCATAACCAAAAGCTGGACCTTGAAAAAGAAAGATTCGAACGTCGAATAATTATAAGTCAGAAATGATCAGTATCAGCTAAGTTATCGGGAGACAGTTATGGAACCGTTAGAATTAGAATACATTCAATTTTTATTTTGTTTCACCGCACTCGATTTCTCTGATGCCTGATATATAAAGATCGGAAATGAATGAAAACTATCTGATAATTTTTCTCGAAAAATACATAATAAAATTTAAACTACTCTAACAGATGTGTAATAGAACTACCGTCAACATGATGCTGCATTCATGGAATGCGTCTTGTTCATCAAAAACTAAAGCTTACATTAATTTAATGAGTGTTAACAATGATTAGTTGCGACATAAATTTTGTTCTTACCACTAAGTTTGGGATCTCTAACATACCAAATAACAAAACCATCGCCGAACAATGTTTTACCCTCGCTATGAACTTTAAATTGAACATGAATTTCCCAATCAGGATAACTGACCGGTATTGTATTCCATAAACCACCGGCTTTACTTTGAGAATCGGATGTTAAACGAATATATCTATCCGTCACTATTGTATTTCCTGTTGTAGCCCAGTGTGAACGAGCAGTAGAAAAAACTTCAAACATAGAAAGGGAAAAATATTGTATTTCTTATATAGATTATAAAATACTATACCGGTTGGATATGGACGGCTCAGACTATGATCACGAATTTCAAATGAACCTTGTCCTTGTTCAATTGTATTAGTAACAAAAAGAAGCAGAAGTAAAACTGAAGTGATCGTAATGAAATACATCTGAAAATACTATATTGTATACTCTTAGATAATTTTAACAGAAACATTGAATAAAGAGTCCACTTATAAGTATCGAGATCACGTTTGTATAAATCTAGTTTCTGTGCCCTAATCGATAGTATTAAGATTAGTGGAAAAACATTTCGTAAGTAGATATGACTAGATTAGAAAAATATTTATTCGACATGAACTTTTATTTTCATGACATAAACATTAAAAAACGAAAACAAAGTGCCATAAAAGTAATCATCATGATGAAGGAGAGAAACTTCGCTTCAAGTATGCAATGAACAATCCTAGTGATTTGTCGACTTTGTAGAGTAAAACTAGTACTTTACGTTTTTCAATCACAAGTGCAATACGTTTCAAAGATCTTGACAATGCTACATACTTCATTTTTTCTTGAGTTATTTGAATCGGAAAAAGAAGTTGTTAAACACTCACATATAATCGTCGCAGATATCAAACCATCATTACTTATTTGGAGCAATTTGATTGGATAAGGTATTCGACTATCAGCAATGTACTTCTTGAGTCATTTGATTTTCTTATGTAAACAGTTAATGTTTACAAATACAATTAAACAATCCTTATGTTTATAGAAACTAATTAAATAGATTAGTAAACGATACCTATCGAACTTGTTTTCAATTGGTTAACGAACTAATTGGTAAGTTTTCGAATAAAAAATGTACAGAACAGAACAGAATCGAGACCATTCATACACATCGAACGCCTGTGGTTTCTATGTGTATATATAATGATTACTACTGTGCCAAAAGAAGCAGAGCCTACACGAGGAACACTTGCGTTACTATGTATACTTTAATATAGATGTAAAAAATAATAATAATGATAGAAGTTTGTTTCTATTAAAAGCTTCACTGTTTCCTCCGAAATTCGTTTGTTATTTCTTGATTCTATCGAAGAAGAAAAAACAAATATACTCTCCGTTCATGTCAACATTGTTTCCTATCAAATAAGTGATTGTTTGATTCAAAGTAGACAAGAATTTTCTAGTATACAACATCTGACGAAGAACTTCGGCTTTCGAATTATATAAATTCATAATGGATTTTCATTGGAGAACTCGTCATGATTATGAAAATTCATGAGCAAAGACCTAGTATCCATTTTGTACTAATTTTAGTTATCCTCATAGACCTATCTCTTGTGCAAAGTCTCTACAACTTTTCAGTGAATATGGTCAATTTGTCTTGGAATCATCATCTTAGTGTGCGAAATACTGCTCATTATTTGTTCTAAGAACAACAATATCGTGTGTAAACTTTATTTATGATTAACATGTAATATAAATGACATACAGTTGTAAAAAGCTCCAAAGTAACGCTATATTGAATGCTGAATATTGTATAGGACTATTATAAATATTTGAATAGTACACTAGTCGATTGAATGTAGAATCTTCAATTCGCAAAAAATTTTCTTTCGTAATCAATGTTACTGACAATACTCAATGGAACTTTCTCCTTCTTCTTGTACAAAAAGTCTATCAAAATATTTTTCTACTAGTTTTATCATGAATCTATACTTTCGGGAGACATTTATTTTAATGACATTTCAATTTCATTAGAGAAACAACACTGTTATATGTGAACAAATAAAACGTTGTCAAGTTTCATTTCAATAGAAAGGTTTTGAAACAAATTTTACGCATCATAGAATTTTCTTCAATACTAATAAAAATAATACCATGATTAGTTCATGTTCATACCTGTTCATTAGGAACGAGTTTTCTAATATCATAATGAATCTAGCTATCGATTTGAAATATTCGCAATTTATGACGTAAGAGTTTACCTACACTCAATACCTTCCATTTTGAATAAACTTTAAGTGACATTTACATGATATGCATCTAGCGTAGGTAAACACCTCTCTACTTTGAACATGAAGTTTTCGCCTCGCTCTTTTCTAAGTTTATATTTTAACTATGCACATCAGAAAAATATTGATATCCCGACTCTACTTTACATTAAATAAAAAATTCAATAATCTTCTTAGTTTCATGTGCACCATATCTAAACGACCTAAATCTGTTCCTACATGATTATCCAACAAATCAAGATCAAAACATTACATTGATGCTGATGCTGATTTAAAACAAAAACGCAGACGAATACATGGAGAGAACATTTTAAAATATAGCGAATGTTTTTATTGTATTAACAATCAAATAAGTTAGCACAAAAGAGAAAATATACTCAATATTTAATTGAAACCTATTAAGTTGAGCTCAACTTCAAAGAGATCAATTTATTTTACAGTAAAAGATGTGACATTTACCAAAGTTAAACACTTGTTCAATATTTCAATTGAGTCTCACATAAGCGAGGTTTTACAGTATTTTGTAGTAAATAATGCTAAATCATCTATTTGCTCTAGTAGGTTAATTTTAGTCTTAACTTTGATCCTAGATAAGAATAAAGTTAAATGAATCATTAATAAGAAACGAAAATATATTCGCATCATGTGATTTCTTTGTTTGCTCGATCTTCGAGTCTTCATTCTCGTTATCTATGCTTGCTCGTTTCGTTTTCTCACATGATGTGATGTCGTCGATGGATATTTGGTCAATCTTTTCAAATCGGAGATTCGAATATGCTCGGGTAAAGGGAAAGAAAACTCTATGTACACTTCCTTAGCCTTTCCCACTGTTTGCCTTGAAGTAATGTGTCCATTTCAAAATACTGTTTAACAGGATGCATCGAGTTTTCTGAAGTTTGCCTCTCATCATTTCAACTATTCAATCACCGATATCTATAAATTTCAATCAATTCAGTAGAATTTTTAAACTATACATTTCTATCTCTACATCAAAATGTTTAGAAGACTTTGTTGATTACTTATTTGAAATAAATATTTCAATTCACAACATCAAGTGATCTGGTTTTCATCTTTTGAATTCCTATAACAATACTGAATGATGTCATTTGAAAATAAAAAGAGAACGATAGACAAGAAAATTATTTCTTTTCAGCGAAAGAAGGTCAATAACAAGATTACAACAAGTCTTGTCTTCCATGGTACTTATCAAGCACCTTGAATCCATACTTTACCAGAGCTAGTTTTAATTTTTTCATGAGAGAGGTAAAAACTAATGTGATAGTGTCAATAAAGGTGGCAAGCTTGTGCTAAAAGGCTATTCGTTATTGCATAAAAAAAAGACGAAGATTGTAACCAAAAGTTTTGCAACGCATGTCTTTTTTCTTTCTTGACACCGTCGGACATGTTTTGCGTGCATCTATGGAGATATTGAAGATTTCTCTATTTTTAACAATTTTATAAGTAAATATTTCTATGAACTATATTGAATGAGTTATAGAGAAAAATAACTCTTCTCATTTCTAGTTAAATTAAAAAAGAAAAGTAAAATGCCATGGAATTGCATCACATTCAATGAATATAAATACTTATAGGAACAAAAAATTTAAGTGTGTACTGAAAATGGGATTCGAACGCTATACTATATGTGTTCTCTTTGTTATTATAGTAGCAACAACTCAAGTAAATAAATGAAGGATATAAAATACAAGACGAAAGTGTATTACATGTGTTTTATATACTCATTTATTTAGTTGAGTTCTTGCTTGCTACACGTTTTTTTAGGATAAACGAAAAAAATATCTAGAAACAACGAGAAGATCATCTCGTATCAATGTTGTATTTCTATTGTTATATGAAGATTCGATGAATGACGAAAATATTATATCATTCTAATATCATGGCATATTGAATATTATTCCAACTGCGTAGGTTTGAGAGAGAGATAAAGAAATTAGAATTAAAATTAATTCTTTATCTGTCTCTCTCTGAAGCAATCATTTAATTCTCTTATTCACTCTCTGTTTTTAGAAATAGGTGTCTCGAATAGGGTTTTGACCATCGTTCTTTAGTGCTTTATTCAGGTGCAGTTTTTCACACAATGAATTTCGACTGTGCAAATATCGATAGATCGGTTTCTCTCTCTCTCTCGCCTATCCGAAACTGTATATATAGACACGACAAAAATCGATGAAATTCGTAAAAGCGTTTGACGATTTCTGTATATTTCAATCAATTACCAAAACTGCAGGGAAGAGATTTGGCGAAACTTCAGTCTGCTTGATGGTGGAAGATTATACGGAACCCTTTTACAACAATATTCAATCGACAATCGGTGGTCATTTATCTCGTAATTATAAAAGACAACGTATCAAGTTCATTTTATCAATTTATCATTTTCAACTAAAATTAAATCAATAAATTTAAACAACATGAAGAGTAATCTTACACAACAAACACAAAATATTCTTAATCTTATTGCTAAACGCGATTTAGATGATGATGGTAAGATCAAATGTGTGACCGATATATACTTTTATAGTAGCGTTGAATGTATCGTTTTTCTTTTCTATACATATAGAAAAAAAACAACTAATTGACGAAACTGTAGAAAATTTTAATATGTATATCAATCCAGGATTCTTAAAATATCGTAAATCATTTTCACCAGACTATGTAGCTGGTAAGTTTATTCTTGAAAGAAACACAATGTTTTCAATGAAAAATAAAACAAACATTCATTCATTCATGCTGTTTTCTCTTTAATGTAGTCGAATGGGCTGATAGTGGTTCGACATTTACTTGTGTCCAAGGTATTGAATATATTGATTGTTTAGGTGGATATGGAATATACAAGTAAGAGATAAAATATACTGCCAAGTAAATTATAATGTTGCTCTTCTAAATTACATCCTAGTGTTGGTCATCGTCATCCAAAAGTATTAAAAGCTGTTAATGATCAATTAAATCGTCAAGCATTACATTCACAAGAATTACTCGACCCATTACGGGGTTATTTAGCTAAAATTTTAGCTGATTTAGCACCGGGAAATTTAAAATATACATTTTTTACAAACAGTGGTACGGAATCTGTTGAAGGTGCATTAAAAATGGCACTGCTTGCAACTGGTCGACGAACTATTATTGCTGCCGTCGGAGGTTTTCATGGCAAAAGTTTAGGTGCATTAAGTGCCACGTCGAAGTAAGAAGAGAAACATTAGCGAGTGCTATGCAATCACTTGTTTACTTATTTTCTTTTCTAGAGCTGTCTTTCGAAAACCATTCTTACCATCATTACACAATATGCGTCATATTCCATTCAATGACTTACATGCACTCGAACAAACTTTAGCATGTCTTCATTTCACTGGCGATGATGCTGGTAGGATCTTTGTTTCGATTGATCTCTCTTGAATTAATTAATTAATTACACGAATGTATACAAATTTTCCTTTCAGCTGCTGTTTTACTTGAACCAATACTTGGTGAAGGTGGTATAATTGTACCTAGTGATGATTACTTTCCCGGTGTTCGACGCCTATGTGATAAGTATGGCGCACTTCTAATTGCTGATGAAGTTCAAACTGGTATGGGTCGCACAGGAAAAATGTTTTGCGTTGAACATTGGAATGTTGAACCAGATATTTTATGTTTGGGAAAAGCTTTCGGTGGTGGTATTATGCCAGCAGGTAACTATATTGTTACTTAATTTCGATAAGCAAATATTTATGTTCGTTCGTTACTTTTCAAGGTGCTTTTATTGGTACAGAAAAATTATGGGCACCAATATTTTCCAATCCGTTTTTACATACAACAACATTTGGTGGTAATCCCTTGGCATGTGCTGCTGCAATAGCAACAATAAATGTTTTACTTGAGGAACGTCTATGTGAACGCGCACGAACTGTAGGTGATGCATTCTTGAGTAAACTAAAAACAGCGATTAAACCGTATACACCACATATAGTACTTGATGCTCGTGGTAAAGGTTTAATGTTAGCTTTAGAATTCCCTGATACAGATATTGGTTTTCGTGTTGCCAAAGATTTATTTCGAGAAAAGATTCTTGTTGCTGGCACATTAGTTAATGCTAAAACAATACGTATTGAACCACCATTGACAATATCATTGGAACAGATCGATCAGGTTGTTAATGCATTGAGTAAAGTTTTAAAGGAAATTGCAAGTGAAATGAAAGTTCAATTGATAATCAATGAACCAAGCGTCAAACCAATGCCTGTTAATAATCTTCAACAAAATGTACTTTCAAGACAACTGTAAAACGCAGGACATAAACATTGAACGCTTATTTTTCTCTCCCTTCCTTCCCCAGTTTGTTTTAAGTTTGTTTTTAAAGTTTTTTTTTCTTTCGTTTCTTTATTTCTTCGTTTCTTGATTATTGTTTAGTTTCCAATATCAATAAAATCAAATAATACAATTCTTCTTTCTTTATCTTTACCGGATTAACTTATGATACTTTATCATTCATAACTTTGTTAAAGAAATATTAGTTCTCGTTTGTATAAAATAAACACGTTTGATTTAAATTCGACAACCTATAGAATTACAAGAAGGAAACTATCGATTATTGTTTTTCTTAAATTTAATTTTCATCCTCAATCGATTGATAGCTAGAATGATTTTAGTTATTTTTATGTCACCTGCTAATTTAAGGAGAGATGAAAATTAGTTATCAAAACAAAGTTTAGCATGTTTTTATATGCGATTTGATTTAATAAGCACCTCACGGGTTGATAACCGTAGTACCGACTGCTCAACAATGATAGTAATTAGTATTCTTTCAGAGTTTTAACAAAAGTCTTCGTACTAATTTCAACGCAACAATTCATACATCGATTGTAATCAATTTTGCTTTGTAAGATTCAGACACGAGTATAATGATTCACTGATGATGAACTATGCTTATTCTAAGGATAGTGATGCCAAGAGTTAGATTGCACTGAAAATAGTTAACAAAAAGTATTGATGAAGTATTCGACCGTCGACTATTGTTTAATGAAACCAATGTATTTGCGTTGACATGGCTTGATATTCATAGTAGCAATACGCAAATCATCAAAGTTATCTTGGCATTGAAATGTAATTGAAGGAGAATCCTTCTCATTTTTATTCAAACTATTCAACAACTAGAACATGCACTCGTGAAAGATAGTCTCGTATGAGATTCTCTACTCAATTTTTTTTACTTGTTCGATTAATTGAAGAAATCTCGAATAAACTAATGGTAGTATTTCTATAATTGAGCACGCGAAAGAACATTCATATAGTAATGAAAAAATTGAAATCATGAATAGTTTTCGTGTTTCTTAAACAAGAAACTGATGTAATCAAATTTAAGGAATAAACTAACGATACTATTGATATTCTAAGCGTTCGTGTATTTGTTTTTACTTTCTTTCTTTCTTTCATTTAAAATTTTGATCATTTTTTGAATTATAAAATTTTTATGACTATTATCATAACCTTGAAATAATCTTCTTGCAAGAAATCAGCAAATGTAAAAATGATGAATATTATTAATTGATTCGATTGTTTATGTTTTAGACAAACGCAGTTATCTGATTTTGTCGTTTTCTCTCGTTCATTTTTCCACATGCGATCTATTCGATAAAGAAAAGAAACATTATGATGGCAAACGAGCACGTTATTTTCAAAAATTCAGAAACAACAAACCGTTCGTTTCACAATAAAGCATAATGATCGAACATCACAATCATGAATTTTCAGTCAATGATCCATGTCAACAAAAGAATCATTCCATGAAACTAATTTTTGATACATTAACTCCACGACCTCATTTTATTATTGTTCAACACGATGAACATCGTAAATTGAACGCAACTGGTAATGAAATTCAACAATCCATAGAGCTTGTGTATGAATTTCTTCTCTATAAGCCACAATACGATAATAACGCTATTCTGTCGTTCCATCGAGGTAAATGGTATCAACAAAATCATAAACATTTTCATGCGCATCTATGTGTACCAAAAAGACCCTATTGTCAAGAAGCAAAAAATGCAGTAAGTTTTAGAGAAAGAAAATAGAATTCGATGTGAACATATTTCTATACGTCATCGTCGTCTAATTAGATAACATCGAAAACAACGAATAATCGTTGGTTATCATCCGAAGATTACTTAAAACAATTACATGATGATTTCATTTCATCGAAAATAAAATATTTACATTATCAAAATCAATGTCTCTCTATGGCGTATTCATGTTTTAATGATCCCATATCGTATTATGTACCATTACATCAATTTAATTCATCTAATTTTACACTTGTTTTTCTTGCATCATCACCACGAGTCGGTATTATAGCAAAAACTAGAAATGTTAATTTGAAAGATTTATATTATTTTATGAATAATTTCTATCTAACAGCAAGAGAAAAACTTTCATTTGTTAATTCATCGTATCAAAATTTTGGTGTTCATCTTTGTTTACATGTTAATCGAAAACAAACAGAAGCGTCTTATTTAGTAGAACGTTTCGATAGAATTCTAATAAATGATATGAATCCAATAACATTAGTTCGCATTGTTGGTTACATGCAAATGGATGAACAACTTTATCTTCGTTGGTTACCAGGAGTCTTTCATCGAGTATGGCTGAATGAATTTCAAAATAGTCAACATCTCGTTGTTACATAAATATTTTATGGATCGGTTTTTATATAATTGTATTCATGTTGAATCGTATTTATTATTTCTCTTCTTTTTTTTTTATTACATAAACTAAGTTACACTTTAGAAATTTGTTTTTATAATAAAAACGAGACTCCATGGAAGTGTAATCGATTTTCTCAGTGTACGAAGAAGAATGACCTGAACCATTCAGAGTATGATTGTTGTCATATTCATTAATCAGATGTTTCTTTTCTGAAAAATAATAATTTGAAGTCGTCCTCAATTTGATAGTTGTACAGAGTAATCGCAATTGAATTGATTGTATGAAAGTATCACAATACAACAATCTCACAATTCTGGATCACGAATGATTAAGAAAGTGAATCTTGAATATATGTTATGGGCTAATAAGGTTAACCAACCAATATCGAAGTGATTTCATCGGCTCTGAACATTCTCTCGGTCATCGTGGAAATTTCAGACTCCATGATGTTCTTGGCGAAAACTGTTGATAAATTTATGAGACAAATTCATCTTATCGAATCGATCGAAGTAACACTCAATGGTAACCCCTTTATTTTCAGTAAGTAAAACTTGCTTTTTTTTCATTGTGTTCTACAGAAGAATACATACATAGCTAGATGAGAAAATGGTTACTTCAATCAATAATATCATCTATATCAATTATGATTTCTAAGGTATCAGTATTTTTCGTGGAAACCATAGTATTAGAGTGACAAGTAACCACAAGAAAATGAAGGTGTATTGTACGCTCTTACCCATTCGAATGTATCTCACGTTGATGTTTTAACGTATATTATCGTCAGTGCGAATCTAGTCATATTGAATCGAGAGGTGTGTTTGTTTCGTATCGAAGCCAGCTGACACGAATATCTTCCTATCAAGTGAGATGAGAAATAGGTGTACCAAGGATCACAGTTGTCTTTTCTCATTCTTTTAATCTGTCTCGGAAAAAATAACGAGATAATACTATGACATACGTACTTTCATCTCGATGTGTTCAATACAGATGAGTCATGGATCTGTGTGCTGTAATTGCGTCAAAAATACTGTAAACTGAGAAAAATCGAATAAAATATATGATTTTTTTATTCAGTTAGAAAGAATTTTTAAACAACGTATTCCATGTTTGTTCATAACTTAGATTGTAACTAGCAAATTATCAATCTAAACAAATATTAGTTGCAAAACACAAATTACTAAGAATGGTTTCCATACGTATGTCAATTGTATTTGTCCAAAAGCAAGTCTTGAGCGAGGAGCAAACGGTGGATTTCAGATTTTGAAAATCCCAAAATCCACCAGGAATGTCCTCTTGAAAATGTAGGAATTTCGAGCTAAAATTTTCATCATATGTAGACCTCGTGGTTCTCAGAATATTCTAAAAGTCTCAGCGTAAACAGATTTTTTTCTCCTGAAGATAGTGCGATCGATTGCAAACAACACTCATATTTCACAGCACGGTCAGAAAATCCGTTTTTCTTGAAAGTTGATTATCGTACGAAGGAAACATTCGTTTACAATGAAACTTTTAAAATATCTTAAGAACCACGAGGTTTACATATGATAAAAATTTCAGCTCGAAATTCCTTCATTTACAAGAGGAAATTGCTGGTGAATTTTTGGATTTTTCTGGGATTGGTCATCCCAAAAATCCACCGTTTCCCAATTGATCTTGAAGTACTTCACGATTGAATATTAGCAATGTCTAGATGCACGGATAAGTAAGAATACGTTGGCATGATATCTTTCCATCGACGTGTGACATCGATTTGCTTATTGTGTAGGGAGAAGAAGACTTGATTCGAATAAAATGATAAGCTATTCTATAATTTGAAATCAAATAAATAGAAATTAATTTTAATCGATGGTTTCTGAAGAAGAATAATCACTGTTTTTATATTATTGACTAAGTGTTAGTAATGAATAGTTCGGCCAAAATTACGAACGAAAACAACAGAGAACTAAATCTATTTCGTTCACGAGTATTTTCTATGTGATACCTATAATGCTCAAAGCCATATTGAAGAATACTGCGCATTATGAATAGCTCTTCTAGTGTATACAAAAATACACGTTTGTACGGAGCGCAACGATGAATATTATCAGCGGCTAAGGCAAACAAGAAAAACCTTTTTTTGTGTCTTTGAATTACATCAACCATGAAACGATTTCAGAGTTAAAAGTAACTTTGTCGATGCATATTTTCTGAATGAACATGTTTGCATCCATGCACAGTTTTTGTTATGTTGATATACTTACACTGGTTGTTTTGAATGTCATGAACAAATAAGTATTTTAAAGAACACTTTGTTTCTCTTATAAAAAGAAAACTTGACTTTAGAGTTCGATCCTTTATTATGACTACAGCTACACCTACTACTTTAACACAAACACGTAGCAGTTCGGCATTAAAAAATTCTTTTGTAGGATAAAAACAATGCAGTGGCTCATCAAACTATTTTCATGATGTTTCTTCTGCGAAGAATTTCTACAACAGGAACTACATCATACTAACTGGTACACATGGAAAAGTAGAGAAATATGTTTTCTTTAAAAGGTTTTTCAGAAGATATTCAAGTGAAATTCTTTTATTACAGTTTCATTCTTCTTGAACTTTGTGACCAACTACTTACCAACACTGTTTTGTAATGTCTCTTTTATATTATTGAATTGGGCAAGTTACACAACAAAATACATATGCAGAACTTAGTAGAATGTTTTGATTGAGTTCAACAACAATTGCATCTGAATATTTCAAAAGGTTGCCATTAAAACGTCAATATGTGTATTTGTTTGATCATTGTTGTGACGAGAAGAATTTTGATCTTTTTCTATTAAGAATGCCTTCATTATTCACACTCAATGTATTGGATACATGTTTAACATCAGTAGTAAACAGTAGATAAGTTTAATCTTCAGAAGCAAACAATATACATATTGTACGTTGATCTCATGGATTAATATGATAAAAGAACGAGACTAGAATAGACATGGACATATTCTTGATGATCATGTTTATTGATTTTTGAACCAATTTGGTTTAAGATTATACATCGTTGGATATTAATTAGTATGCTTGTTCGTAATATATTTCCTACACTTGAAGCAAATTCTCTCTCAAACTTTGATCATCAGCTATGTACTATACAAAAACTTTGCACTGTGTCCGAACAAGCAACTCTGTCGTGACATCAACAAATTAAAAGTATTCAAGGGATTATGAGTCTGACTAGTTGAACGATGTTTCTAAAGAAACCACATCACACATGAGAATAGGAACAATCTTTAGATTTGAAAATTGACTAGAAGAGATGTGAATAATATTTGTTCAACTATCGAAAAATACCAATGATCCTTCGAATGCGTCTGTCTCTGTTTGCGATCTTAATAATAAGTCAAATCACTTTCAATTTGTCTTGTGCGTGTTATAATATGCATCTAGTGGCCCCTGTCGGACAGAATAACTTATTTATTGGCATCAAAGCATCAACAAGAAAAGTTGGAAAATAAAAATTTTCGAAAAGATTTGATTCTTTTCGTTTATGAATATATGGCAAATCTCTGAAAAGTACTAGAGACTTCATAACTTTTTTGATGGCAAGACGTGGCCAACAAATCATGATTCTAGCGGTTAGTCTATTGTAAAAAGATAACCTTTTTACCAATATTCTCTTTCGAATAGTATCCTCAATTTTGTACTATGGTTATTTTTGAAAGCTTGGTGAAATTAATGCACTAGCATGAAAGTAGAAAAGAATAGAATTGACTTCAAACTTTAAAAAGATTCGATTTCTAGATTGACAAAATAAAGACACAAGATGTCCAATCAACGATCAATATCTACTGATGAAGATTTACTTCTTCAAGACTTTAGTCGTAATATAACAACAAAATCACGAATTTTATTTATTGGCAATGCTGCTGTTGTTTCAGCTATTCCACTTTGTAAGAAGTTGTTCATTGAACAGAAGAAAAGAAAATATGTTCGACATGAGAAACTCTCTGTATTATTTACTATTCAGGGCTCTTTTGGCGCATTCATCAAATGGATTTTTCATCTTATTTTATTCATTTTATTATTGGAACGATAGCTAGTACATTTTTAATTAAATTAGCTTATCGAAATATGAAATTTATTTTAAAACATAAGTTCGTAGTTTTTTTTTGCAATCTTGTTTTATTAGAAAACAACACAGCCGTTCTATCAATTATTTTAGGATCGCACAAAAACGTGAAGAAGCTGTCAATCGAGAAATTTCAAAACTATTTGCTAATGATAAAAATTTCAATAAAAAAGAAAAAGATGATCGGTAAGAATAGATTTACTAAAATAATATGTTCGCTAATAGTTGTTTGTTTGTTTTTCTTTCTGAAATAGGATTTTAAAGCGTAAAAATGAAGTAGCCGATTTTGAAGCAACAACATTTTCAATATTTTACAACAATGCATTCTATCTTGTTTGTCTTATCGTGTTGTCATTTTTTGTCTTCAAAAATTTTTCACCAACAATCAACTATTTATTTTCAGTTGGTTTATCAATTGTTGTTGTTTTTCTTTTCTCTACAGGACAAAAGTAGAAATTGAAACATTTTATAAAATGTTCTCTGTATTAGATTTTAGCATTATGAAAAACTTACAACTTTATGTTTCGTTGTTATCATTGTTCTCCATCATATATGAATATCTTTTTTATGAGATGTCTTTTGTTTTATTGTTTATTAACTTCTATGATTACTTTCATGCAAGTCAAAGTGATGAGAATAAAAGAAAAAGATTTTTATTTATGTACGTATGTACATGAGTCATATTTCACTAATTCCTTTAATTATCAACTGTGAAAAAAATTCAACGTACACACATTTTGTTTGCTAGTGAAAAATTATTTCATTCATAATCTTTGCAAAAATAATTCAATGTTTTCTACAATGATACTTTAATATTACAGGGTGCGAGTTCAACTCATAGTTCTATGGATTAATCAACAAAGAAAAAATCGTTGGGTACTGCAGCAAAGATAAACGATAATGTTCTCTTGTTCAAATGACATTTAAAGGACAATTTTAATTTTGCATGAACTTATATATATGGTCTATTTAATAGTTTTATTATAATGGCTTTTATAGCCATGAATAAATAATTAATATTTTTTTTAAATGTATGTAATAATGTTGTTGTGTAATCAATCACATTTGTTCACTAAATTGCATACGATTGATACTGATCATTTCGATTAAAAGTACTTATAAGAAACAATCCAAAATGTTCATAAGCTTATTTTTCAGAATACTATTCATCATATTCGAATCCGTTTCGGATGAACTTATCGAACTGTAAATCGTTGTCAGTAATCACAAATAAAGTCTTGATTTGACGAGAACACGATGAAAAGGCTTTCATGTAATGAACCTTTGGTGAAAAATGATAAAATGAGTCAGTCATTCAATCGTTCATCTGAAAATTTCTGATGAAAACAACTTTCTTCCGTTGAAAGATTCGTCTTACAAGTGAGCTGACTATTGATGACAGCCGTTCATTTACTAAGAATTTCAATCTACGTACATATATAAGTCAGAATAGTCATCGATCAATTTCTAAACTCAAGATTATGAAGACTATTCAAATTTCGTTTACTGCCCTCGGTAGATTATCCCATGGCTCGTTAAGACAATAATTTTCTTCGTTTTCAAAAACTAAGATAAACTCAATTCGTACCATTTTGACGTTTTTCACATTAACACTAAACGTGCCGTATAGTCATTAGAGATCAGAAGAAATGACCGACTCTTATCAAAGCAAAACAACATATAAAGACCTAAGGATATTTTTCTTTGATATAGGTACGCATTGAGCTCGCTTTATAATCTAGTATTTAAAGTAAGCATGAAAGAGAGAATCATGTTAAGTTAACTATAAAAATTGAAAGGAAAATATTTAGTGTGTGAAAAATCGAATGTTTTTTATTCAGATAAACGTTTCGAATATGAATAATTTATTTCTAGTCGGTCGTTTTATTGTTGTTGATATGTGGGGCACTTGCATACAATTGTCATTCATATGGGAATGCATCTTTCGAGAATTAGTTGTGATGAATGATAAGATTTCTAGTGAGACAATATCTCTTCGTATAAATTGCTTTGTTTGAACGTTAAAAGAATAATAGACAATTGTTGTTACCTTGATGACTGATCGGAATTTCTTTGGAGAGAAGAAATATTGACTAATTGAAAATAAGTCCAGGCATAAGATCCATATAAAAAAGCCTTGAACCCATAACATTTCTAAAGTAACAATTACGATCATTATGCATGATAATTCTATTGAACTAGTACGCTTATCTCAATATTTGTCTTGAATAGAAGTATATTTGATTAATCTACAAATATTAAATAAGAAAAGAAAGAAGAGAAATACGACAGTAACAATTTCATTTCATGATGCAACAGTTTTCATTTGTATTCGATACGATAGCATAGATGATAACATCAATAATCATTCTCTTCGTATTGCGATCATCTTTCTATAGTAAGGATGATAGTGGTTTTTCTCCTTTCTAATAAGAATACTAACAATTTTTAAACTAATTTGCTTTTCCTTAGCTGTACATGCTGCTACATCATGTTATTCATGTAACCCCTGTGGAACAACATGGAATGCAGCAGTAGCTGTTCCAATTCAAACAACAGGTCCTAATGATTACTGTCGTGTAAGTACTATATCAATTGATTAGCTTAGTATTGACAAAAATGAATTTCTTTAACATAGAAAACCGTTACCGGAACTCTTGTTGTAAAAGATTCATCACCAACATGTACGGCAGTTAGCGTTCTTAATAATGGAGTTTACTGTTGTCAAGCAGATTTTTGTAATACAGCCAATCAATTTTCATTAACAATGACAAATATTGGATTTTACATGTTTTTTATATGGATAATTTATTGGTTTATGTAATAAATTCAATTATATACTTCTATTAAGACAACAGATTATGATACTCTTTTTCTTTTGTTTAAACATTTAAGATATGACGAAAAGAAAAAAAAAGATAGTATGTGTTTGATGAAAGATGAAACAAAAAAAAAGGAATTCATCTTTTAACGACGTAGAACTTTATTTGTTTCATGATTTTTTAATCCATGATAAAGAGTAAGTAAATAAGTGAATACACATTTTTTATCTAATTCACCATGTATGAGATCATCACTGTCAAGTAATGGATGAACTTGAGCTCTTTCTCTGTAAGAATAGAACGAGAGAAAACACATACGTATTTTGTTCATGATGAAAAAAAACAAACCGCAGTAAATAATAATAATAATAATAATAACTTACTCAGCTATGCGAAATGCTAAATCGAAATTATTCTGCTTGTTGTCACCATTTAATGTATTAAAATCGAATTCATCAGGAAAATAATGATGAAGTATGGCACAAAAAGCAAGGCCATCAGCAAAATCCGTTGTAAAATTTCGTATTTTTACCGACTACAAAAATCAAATGTATTTCAAATAAAAAGTCTTCGAAGATTTGCATTTTGTAACATACTTCATAATTCCTAGTGACATTTTGACACCATTTCATGAGTCGTTCTTGTGCTTCTTTATAAGATGGACGTAAAGATGATGATGTCATCTTCTAGAATAGTGCGTTCTACTTCAAATACTGTTCAACAGTAGAAGAAAAAGAAATCAAACGAGTGACTATCGACAAGAACTCACACTGATTGGTATGCATGTGTATGCATGTTTGAACTTAGAAGTAGAGGAAAAAAAAGGTAATTATGGTGCCAGTGGCCGATTGCAAACAGAAGAATGAACAATGCAAGATAGGTGGACCTTTCAAGAGAAAAGAAAGAAAAAGAGAACTTATTCTTGTATGTGAAACGAATGAATGACAAAAATTTTGTCTCAACGATAATAGGTGAATGAGTGACCTTTTGTTTTTTACATATTTCTAAAAAAAAATTATTGTTTAGTCATGTGAAATAGCTATTCGTTAAAGGCATCATATAAATATATTTATGTTATTTATGCGTTCTTCGTCATAGCATAGTCGCTTTCTCTCTGTACCGCTTTAAATCAAGTATTTCCTCTCATTGTTCTGCACGGATCCGGAGCCGAACGTCATTTTTTATAGAATTTAAAAAAAGGAACACCTAAGCTAATAAATGAAATGCATGAAAATGTGATATATTCTATTGTTTTCGAATAAATAAACAATAATTACATCGCTTTAAAAGAAACAATAGACTTATTAGTCTGTATTGATATTCGACCCTAACAAAGAAACAATTTAAATGCATGAAAAGAAAAAAAACAAAGAAATTCAGTCCTTGTTCACTTCCGATAATGCTAATCTCAACATAAGTGAAATTATTCGATAAAGTCATTGAATAAAAATTTGAAACGTTTCGAGGCCTCAACCTTAATATGACATCCTCTTTTTTCTTGTTATTAAATTTCGATGTTTTTCTTCCTTCTTGTTGGATCATATTGATTGATCTTTGTCAAAAGAATAATGAACAAAATATAATCAATATTCGGTCTCGCCATTGGTTCAGTGAATAGTAAATAAATTTTTAATCGAGACAGACAAGTAAAACAATCATTGTTTGTGTCACTATTCTATGTACAAAGTTGGATGTCAATATATCAAAAATCATCCTTACTGTAATCGAAATTTGAACAATCATGTACGTTGTCTATGGCAGCAGAAATTGATTTGTCGTTCATCAATCTTCAATCATCGCTGATTTCGATGAAGAATAGATAACTATTGCATATTTTTCAATGGTGATTGGTGGTAACAATAGCTAAGTAATCATGTAACTTATATATCATTATGGAATATGTCAAATTTAATAGCCCATGGATTTTTGTGAAATATGAGTCTCTATCACAAGAGGTTCATGTCTCATGAGAGACATTTGACATGACCTTTATCTGTATAACATCAACGATTACAATGAAGAATTTTCTTCCTTGTTCAACATCGAATGTGAACGAAAATGAAATACTTATTGAAGAAACAAAGTCAATTGTGTGAATTGAGATGTTTTACTAGAAGCCGCATCTGAAGAATTTTTATCAAAACTTTGACCAATATCTTTGAAAACGTTTACATATGCTTTATTTCGTTTGTACATCAAAACTAATACTCATAGGTACTTATCGCGGACTTCAGAATACGTCTATGAATGGATTTCAATCTTATTTTTCTCTATTTGTACTCATTCTAGAATTCAATAATTTTATTGTGTTAAGTTTTAATGAATCCTACACTCTGAATACATGAATTTATTCAATAGCAAAAGCTATCGTACTATGAAAAAATATATTTATTGTCATAAAATGTTTGAAAGATAAAAATACTTATTTATGTCGACAAAACTTGTCATCAAAAGTAAAACACTTTGAATAATTCAATATTGTAACGTCTACGTATGCATTGACGAGAGAAGCGTGGATTTATCGATAGGGATGGCAGCATAGAAGGTATACTTCCGCCTGATGTCGCTATTATCAAATGGAGACCATGTTACAAGAAATAGAGTAGAGAGGAAAGCCTACGTCATTCGTTTAACTTTGTTATTGGCCAATGCATTACACAACAAGAATAAAAGACAGTGTGCTTTTGTTTACGACATTTCGTATATTATTATCATCTTGTTCCTTCTTTCAAATAGTTGAATAATGTCAGCACCAAATACAAAACAAATCAAACTTGATGGTCAGTATTTTGTAGATCTTTTTTTTCTATATTGAAGACAAATATAAAACGTAAATTTGTTTATGCAGAAGCCGAAATGCAAAAGGCATTCGAAGTCATCGGTGATGTTCAAAATGAAATCGACCGTCTTAATGAGCAAGCAAGTGAAGAAATTCTTCAAGTTGAACAAAAATACAATAAACTTCGACAACCAAATTATAAAAAACGTTTGTCTCTTCTCTAATGAAAATTGACTAAGGTTACTTTTCATTGTTGTTTTACAGGCTCAGATTTAATTAGCAAAATTCCATCATTTTGGATAAGTGTATTTCTTAATCATCCTCAACTATCAAGTCTTCTAGATCAAAATGATGAAAATATTTTACAATATCTTAAACGTGTTGATGTTGAAGAAGTAAATTGAACAAGCTAAAACTAAAATATTTATTGAGTTTGATTGTTGTGTTTCTTTTATTTAGCATGATGATATCAAATCAGGTTATCGTATCAAATTTGTAAGTGTTTATTCATTAATAGTTTTTCCTATCATGTAACTATTTTATGTAACTTAGACATTTGAGACAAATCCATATTTTGAAAATGATGTGATTATAAAAGAATTCAGTGTAACTGAATCGAGTGAAACAACATGCAAATCAACGCCAATTCGATGGAAGAATGTTTGTAGAACGATTTTAAATGAACGAAATTTTTCAAATTAATCAACCCTTTTTGTTTTCTCTAACAGGAAGGTAAAAATGGTCAATCAGCAAGCAGCAGCAGCAGTAGTAAAAAGAGTGATGGTGAAACACGTAAACGTTCACATGATATCGAACATAACAATAATGAGCATGGAGCATTCATGGCTTGGTTTACAGATACGAATGGTGAAGCTGGCAATGATGAATTTGGTGAAGTTATAAAAGATGATATATTCGTTAATCCACTTCAATATTATTTGGTAGGAAAGAAAAATTTGATACATTTGTTTTTGTTTTCTTCGTATTTCTAAGAAACGTTTTTTCTTATCATCTTAGGCAGCAACAACCAATGACGAAGAAGAAGGTAGTGGAGGAGAAAACGATGAAGAAGACGATCTTGAAGTAAGATTAAATTCATGAAACAAGGATATCCGATTGCTGATGTGTGTGTATGTGTGTTTTCTATATTTTAGGAAAAAGACGATGAACAAGAATGAACGATTAGTTGTATATTGACATTTTCTGTTTGTTGTTAATCTAAACATTCTCTTTTTTTTTGATCGAATCATAACTGCTTGTATGACATATTATTGAGCCGGTTATATGAGTGTAAACACTATATGATCTTGTCATGTTTTATGCAAAATAAACTAGTGTTTATCCTAATAAAACTGGGAAAAAAAAGAAATTGAACTTCATGTTTGCCAAAGACAAGAAAATATTTCATTATGTACAATGAGAAATATTATTTGAGTATGAGATAGATAGTATATGTATCAATCGAATTTCAAATGAAACAGATCTTCCGATATTGTTAAGGGTTAAGAGGCTTCGTTCATCAGTTGACTGTAGTATCAGTTGGATTGCAATTGGAAAAGGCTAATACTACAGAGTTCATCAGATTCCGTATTTTGCCAATCTAATACCGGTCGAATAGTAATTGGATTTATTTAATCACTTTTGTTGAACACACACAACTAGATCGATGCTTCCCGATCGTTTGTATTCGAAGATTAGCCTATCAGATTATCTTACACATGTCACAGATGATTAATTCGACGGATTTTCAACATATAGTATGTGTTTTCTATCTGTACAATCATTTTATATTAGTATTAGTGAGAATGATATTCGAACTATTTCTGTACGTTATAGGTAAAAATTGACTTTTGACTAATCTGAAAATTTCAATCAGGATCAATGAAGATAATAATTAACCTTTGATTTTTCGAAGAAGAATTCATACCCATTAGTTGATCTGAAATGCAAACAACCATCTAATCGTTACTATACCTTCGATAGGTCTATGTGTCATGTATGGAAAAACAGAATTCCGCGCAACATGTAAGACTGATTACTTATACATCTCATTCTACTGAAGGCATGAATGCAATTGAATTGTATCCGTTCGTTTCCTCTCATAATACGTCTTCGAATAATTAGAGAAATAATCAACCAACTAGTTCTCTTGTCAATTTTTCATTTCGAGCTATTTGAATTCCAAGAAAATCTGTACTGAAATACTATTTCAATGTTTATTTCAAATACATACTATCAGGCACTATGACAGAACGTATTTACATCATGCAAGAATCCTCAAAAATTGAAATACTTCGACTACGCACAGTGTTGATAGTAATTGGAGCAATCCTAGAGTCACTCATCTATTATTGTTTTTAACTTTGAATCTTTCTACCTAAACTATATACACACGATTTAATTGAAAGTAAACACTAAACTAAATCGATTACTCGTTTGAAAGTAGATTGATGATAATGAAAGTGTTTTGATTAGTGTGAAAATTTTTGTTCTGTAGCGAAAAATATTTTTCTAAACAACTCTTCAATAATAAATAAATTGTGATCAATAATGAAACGAACTTATTTAGTATTTTTAATACTACTCGATGTATGAAGAACAAATGATGACGTACCGTCATGTTCAGATGGAACAACATAATTCTTGTCTGTATTTTTAGATGGGAAAATTCTCATTGTATACCAAATTATTTAAGGAACAATTCTGTTTTTATGAAGCAAAGTAATCTCATTGAGAATAACTCCTTTTGTGATCTTGCACAGTTACTAAAATATTTTTTGTTGTAACTCGATAAAATGATTGATTTATTTGATCGTAAAAATATCCCTGGTATTGATATAGATTTTTATGAAGATCAAAATAAAGAAATTTTTTATCAGATTATCGATTAGATTATTTTGTATACATATCTAGAACTCGACATTGAGTTAAATTGTGCTTTTGTAAATCTTCAAGAGGTACTAAATCTTCGAATGGTTGCATTGTTTTTTGAAGATCACTTGCAATCTTAAATAACCCAGAAACGAATTTCGGTTAAAGATAAGAATAGAAAAAAGAAACAGTTTTTTTTTCTATACTTACTTTTTCGTTCTCTTCTAATACTCGTAGAATATTTCCACCAACAAGTTTTATAATATCATCATTGGTCCAACTTCCTGATGATATCAGATGTTCAATTAATTTCGGATATGTCGACACATCTTCCAAATCCTGCGGTGTTCTAATAGATAAGAAAAGTGTATTTTATCTTAACTTTTAAAAGTGAAATGCTTATTTACTCCTCAATACCGTCAAAATCACCACCAATACCAACACTATCGATGCCAGCAACCATTCGAATATGATTAATATGTGCTGAAATTCAATTACAATAGATTATCATGAACAAACGACTCTACTCTACCTGCTACATCAGATATATTTCCAAGATATGTACTATGACATGTTATAAAACTAGGTGTAAATGCAACCATTACAATACCACGATTCAATTTCTAGAAGAAAAACAGAATAACAGTACCAAAGACTATTTCATGGTCAACATTAGAGGATGATTGGAAAATTTACAACTAATTCAAGTACGTCATCTTGAACATTTCGTGAATGATTACATAAAGTCCATGCAGATGAATGACTAAAGATAACTGGTGATTGAGTAATATTCAATACATCAAGCATGGTTTTCTTCGAAGTATGCGCTAAATCGATTAACATTCCAAGACGATTCATTTCTTTAATTATTTTTTTTCCGAACTCCGTTAAACCATTATTTTTTATTATTGTTGAACCCGCACGATCAACTTGATGGTGATCAGCCCTATCAGAATGAGATATTGTATATTCTTAGAAAGTATTAAATAGTTGACTGAAAAGAAAATCATACCATGGAGTGTTACAATTATGTGTCAATGTCAGATATCGTACACCCATTTGATAGAAAAGTCTTAAAATTGAAAATGCACTGTCAATAGATTGTCCGCCTTCAACACCAAAGAAACTTGCAATACGTTTGGCTTGAAATGCTTGTCGAGCTTCACTTGCCGTTCTAACCAATTGAAATACATCAGAATATTTGTCTATCACTCGATTCATAACATCAATTTGTTCCATGAAACTTATTATTGCATCTTTTCCTTGATGAACACACTGTGTATAGAGTGACCAAAACTATTGATTTAAAGTTCTGATAAATAAAATATACAAGAAGAAAATCTGACAACAAACCTGTCCTCCAACTTGACCTTTTCGTAAACGTATTATATCAGTATGTATTGGTGTAGAATTTGTTTTATCATATTGTGTCATGTTATATAAATCACGATCAGTCAAATTATTTCGAAACAGCGTTCGGAAAATTCCAGGCCAATCATTATGACTACAAATAATTATGCTATCATAGATTAACAAGAATTAACAAAAGAATATTCTGAAATTTAGAAAAAAAAACTTGTTGACACTTATGGAACATCCGATTTCATTTTTATGGATGACTAAAACAGTGTCTTCACAAACTGTTGTTTAAATCACCAGCATGATACAACGATATCTATGATATATGAAGTTATGAATGAATTGAGCATAACTATGACCTTCAATATTCTGAAAACTTTTGTACAAGAGTCCTCCTCAAAACGTGAGCGTACAAATGCAATGCTTCCCTAATCTAATACCTTATTCTCAATCAAAATGTTGATAACATCTTCATTAAAAGGATGTTCCGTAACAATTCTAATTTTCAACGGACAACAGTGGCTTAGATTCACGATTTTCTATGAAACTTTAAAATTTTCTATTTGATTTCTATTCGGGAATAGAGCAAAGCGCCAAGTTCAATGCTCACTGTTAGCATGATGATTCAAATCGGATAGATTTTTCTCTGTAGGAGTTAATAATAGTTCTAGAAATCGAAAAATATAGTTCAATTTAAAATTCATGTAGCCTACCCATCGATTAATGGATTTTGTGCAAGAATATCATGTACTCGTTCCTCAATGGTTTGCTGGTCAGGTTTTTGTCGTCCAGTAACAACACCAACTGCAATACCCACGATGGCAGCTATAGCCAAAGCAGCACCGACACCACTAAGAATAATCCAATTTTTTTTTGTCACAGCCATGAATTGTTGTCTATAGTCTTTTTTTTACACATAAATATAACCTAATCTTTACTTTTTTTAATGTCGAAAAAAAGTATCTCCAATGAGATAACATTATCAAACAGAAACACATTCAAGACCTTTTTCACAACAAACTTACACATAGGCTTAAGTTATTTATTATGAATAAATCATTTTCCCCTCTTGATATAATTCAAATTACGGATTACGTATGTATCTTTGCGTTTAGTTATACCTTTATTCATATATATGTTTATAGCTGCTGCTTTCACACACACACACACACACACAAAACATTCTGCTAAATAATCAACATCAGAAGAAAAAAAACAGAAAACAAAAGAGTATAAGTGTATGTATCACGCAAGTTTGTGTGTTTTTTTTACAGAAATAAGAAGAACGAAAAAATGAACACATAAATAATCCCTCGTTCGTACAAAGTCTTCCTGAATAAATAAAGATCAATGTTGAACGAAAGCAAATAAATTCTCACCGGGTCTGAGGTTGTTCATTAGAAAAGAATCCAGGACGAGTTTTGTAACTTTATTTATTTTTTATATGGCACATTTAACAAAACTTTAATTCCCATTTACTTTACGTCGACATGTTGGACATGAATCGTTTTCCTATTGGAATAGTAAAAAGAAATTCATGATTTTTCTTTTCGTCACTTCTAAATAGTGACTTACACTAAGCCATGTTGAAATACATTCAAGATGAAATAAATGTGTACAATGTAATTTATTGATTATTTCCTGATCATTAAATTCTGTTAGACATATAGGACATTTTTCAACTAAAAGTATCGATGATGTTGAATCAGATTCGTCGATAAATTTTATTTTGGGTAATGCATTTATCTCATCTTGTGTTAGTCGTGATGGAAAATTCAAATTCAATATTCGAGATAAACGTATCATACCCTAGATGAAACAAATAACAAAAAACTATTACTTTACAAAAATCAACAACAGCAATAGATTTCTCTTTCACGTACTTCAATATTTTCAAATTCATTTCGTGTACTTAATCGACCGTAAATGAGACCAAATACAAGTTGATCGAAATTATTTACAGCACCTTCAAGAGATTGTATTGAATCGATAACTATTTCAATAGCACGATTAAGACGGACATGTGCTACACCGCCATTAGGAAAATCTGGATTATCCATTGTAGTTGTACTTGTCGGGTCAGTAGATGTACGAGAACTAGATGTATGATCAATATTTGTCGTGATAGTTCTTTTAGGAAATTTCATATTTACCGTGTATTATGAGTAGCACTCGATGTGGATCGTATCGTACGACGAGGTTGTATTTGCTGTCGTATCAATTCGTCATCTTCATCTTCGGTAACTAAATTAAAAGTTGTATTCATTATTTCTGTTGCTGGTTGTGACATTGCCGTTGACGCATCATCATCGTCAGATATATAAACAAGACGATATTGCCTTGGCTGAACAATAGTTGGTGTTGGTTGTTCTTGATGATTAGTGCTAGTTATTGTAGATGCAATACGTCGACGTGCTCGACGTGGAATTGAAGTTGGAGGATATGGAGTCGAAATTTGAAGCAAATCAGCTTGTGATTGTGAATATCTTGGTCGTAAATTGTATCGTTGAGAATTCGTCGATGCATCGATAGATGGTACTCGTGTCGATGAATGCTGTGTATCAGATGTTATCGAGTGATTTCGAAGTGGATAATTTGTACGTGGTGCTACGGAGGTTGTTCCTGAGGGTGGATTGTTACGTTGACGTTTAGGAGGAGCTGTAGTGATTGATTCAGAAGTTACAATACTCGATGTTGATGATGCTTGTTCACGGTCATTCGTTCCCTCAGAAACATTAGTTGAACGGGTTCGTTTTCGTGATACCGTCGAGTTTGGCGGCGGCATTCTATCAGTACGTGCGTGATTCAATAAATAGACAAAGAATTAATAATCAATAAATAAATAAAAGATTAATCTAAGAGTATAATTCGAATATTGATCACGCTGATGAACCCGATCGATGACCTACGTAGTTAAATACCAGCCGGAATGGTGAAATTAGCTTGTTTGTTGTTATTTCTGTATATTTTCAACAGTTCATAATATAACCAATGATTGATATTTGGTGAATAGATGGCGCCATTCATAGATGACTATCGAATATCCATTGTTGAACCATTCGATCCTGTTGAACCTTAATGCCTCTAAACGTTTGTCGAAGAACTACTGATAAAATAACTTTGTAATGTGTGTATTAGCCAGAATAATATGCCAACCATGCGATCGGATCCGTCGAAAGTCTATCTCTTTGTGTAGGGCCGTCGAATTGGTCTAGAAATCGTTTCGTAGCTCGAGATGGCATCGAACACTGACTAACTTTGATTTTGTTTTCTGTAAGCACCTTATCTAGGTAGTAATATCAACATCCATCCCATATTATAGAAGTAATGGGGATAATGGAAAGGAGGGAATCCATTGAATTGAATGTCCAAAAGTGTTGTTTTTTTCATAACTATATTGTTAAACAAGCACCTACTTTGCTTAGAGCTGTATTATAGCCTCTGAAGACATTTAATTCATATTGAATACTATTTTCCACTTCGCATGACTTGAAGTTTCTAATACATGTATTAACTTTGCCGTTGTTTTCTGTTCACTCGTTCAGCAGTGTCTCCATAGTCAACTACGTTTCTTAGAGTGTGCAAATCACAGACTTATCGTGAGGCTTTGGAAATAAATCTAACCTAATAGTAGACTTAGTTATCTACTAATACATCGCAGAACTTCCGGACGATTTCTATCGATTGTATGCGCAGAAAAGTTTGAATTTTTTCATTTTATCAAAATGATTGATTTGGTTCACCAGATATTTCATGATTGGAACAACGAAAAAATAAGATTTTCTTTACTAATCGGTAGGCCATGAAGTTTACCAGGAAGTATATTTTTATCGATTTCAAATCCCACACCCTCCTTTATTTTCGACAATCATCGTACAAGTGGTCATTGGAATGACTAAGGACGGGGAGGCTAAAGGGATAATTTCAACTACGCAGATAAAAGATACAGACGAGCGAGTGCGCTGAAAATTTATTACATTATTTGAAAAAAAAGCATATCGTCCAGCATAGGATAAAGAAAAACTGAACATATAACCGTAAAAATGCAGTATAGCTAACTTGTTAACTACTATTATTGATTTACTAATAAACTTTTTGTTACTTTTTCAATTTCACTTTATTCTTCGTTGCTCTTCCCCTGCTAGAAAAGAAACAATGCGATCAGACACCGTAATCGTAGACCAAGCCGAGTCAATAAATCCATTGTTCAAGTAATAGAATGGTTTTGAATCACAAAAACAAAATTCTTCGTGCATACAAATTCTTCCAATGAGAAGCCTAAATATGTTTTTCATATAAAATTTCACATATTTGCGTAGAAAAATATTGTATCAATCTGACCAAATTGTTCTTAGATGTATGATTCCTATCAAATACAATGTGTTGTCTAAACTGATTTTCGACCAAGAAAACATTGATCATTACATACTTCGTACATTTCCAATATGAGAATGAATCCTATATATTTAGTCAATATTGAAAATATCGTTAGTTTTTTGGATAGATGGGAGTACTCCGGAACACAAATGTTCCCAAAGGAAGTAATCACACTATTACGGTTTTGGGTATGTAGCTAAAAGGAGATAGTTTCAGAGATGATGGTTTTACTATATCTCAAGGTGTTCTTTCTACAAATTTCAACGAGTTCTGTCAGGAAACCAAAAGTACTTTTGTTTCAAATGAGTTTAATCAGGTTTTTATCAAAAAAGAAAAAAATGTTAGTCTTTCATCGGAGCATTTCTTCATAATGATTCATTGTTATTTCCATACAATAGAGTATATTTTTACATGCTCTTACTGAATTTCTTCATATTTATCAATATCGACGAAAACTAGATTGTTGTAAATGACGGAACATTCATTGATTTATTACGAAAGACGTCTTTTGCAAAGCAAAACCATCGCCAAAAGTATTTCGCATGGTATTTGAGCAAGGTTACTGTGCAACACATTACCTGATTGCTGTTGTTCGTTAAATACTTGCTTGTTATCATAGAACGTGGTGGTTTTTCTATGGTCATGCTACAATTATTTAGTGTCATTATTAAACCATCAATTAGATATATCAGCATATCGGATTTGAATATCTTAATACTTTTCTTTCTTCTGATCACATTCAATTATTGATTATAATCTACAGTCAATTTGATATTTATTCGATAAATTTAATTATTGTATTCCATACATACTCGAACTATTAGGACAACGAGTCACACTTCTGTATTGATATCGATTTAGTAAAGTATGAAGATCGAATTAAACTTTTTCAAAGCACTCGTTTTGTAACCTGTAGTGAAAATCTGCTTAGTTTACACGTATGCATGAAAAAGTCTGTTAGATGAGTAAATATGACCTTTTCTTTTCTGAAAGTTTTTCAAAGTAAATCGTTCATGATACTTACTGGCAATAACGGAAAAACATATATTTGTTCGTTCTATTCATTGAAGTACTGTTCAAGATACAAGTTGAATCGATTATCTCTCATAAGGATAAAGAAGTATGTTTACCATATATATCTGTTTAAATCTAAAGTAGTCACGAATGAAAACAGGACACTAAATGTAAAGGTTAAGTAAATAATATTTTCTCATCCCATTCATTGATAGTAGTTGAGTGAAGGTTGACACTAGTTAAACAAGTGCCTAGCTCAGAAGACTTCAAAGATGTTTCTAAATTCAATGTATAAAGTCTAATCACTGTACCATATTGCTTGATCCATTTTTCATGGCGTGTTTACTTATCAGAATAGAAATCAATAATGTGCGATGTTGGTATTCCATGAATATGACGCGTCATAGATTAACTTGGTCTTCCGGAAAAAGTCTATGACAACATTTGTTGATGATTGTCAGCAGATGTTTTTGAAGACTTGATTATTATTTTCAGGATTTAGAAGTGCTAGATTTTGCGGTTCGATTCTTCACAGTTGTTGTTTTCCAATAAACGAATATTCTGTATGTCATTGTCAGTTGAAAAATGAGCTGATTGTAGTGAGAAACAAGAGTAATCTCATAATGTATACACGAAGGTACATGTTTTGTTTAAGATTTATTTTACTATTTCAGCATACATTTTTCTGTTGTGTGAGTTGCTCATATGTTTGACTACATATTCCATACACAGCAAGACAGTAAGTCAATAAAGGGAAATATTGCTCAAGGCAGCACAAGAAAGCATCAAGGTAAGCACGTATTTAACTTTATGATTGTTATTATTCTCTCCGAATTTCTTCTGCTAATGTCTGCATATTTTTTCTGATGTTAAATGCACACAATCTACTTTGTTGACAGAAGTATTTGCAAGACTAACAAAAATCCTTTTGAATAAATATTTTCAACGATTTCTCTTTCGTGTTTTTCTCTCTCTTTGACATG
>OENT01001225.1:24122-51945 GCA_900239685.1 Rotaria macrura | reverse complement strand
GGTATTGTAGGGAACCCCAGGGTTTCCGAGACCTCGGAAACCTAAAAGGTATACTGGAAAACGTTTGAAAATCTCGCAAACCCTCTCGCAAACCTTTCCGGGTTTCCGAAAGGGTTTCCGAACCGGTTTGGGTTCTTTAGGAAACGGACTTTTTTTTAGAGAGTAGGTGCACTGTATAGAACACGGTTGTTGCCATAGGCACTTTGTCATGGTCTGCAAAGTTTTATGTTCAAAGTCTTTGGTCAGCACATAAATTCGCAAAACTAGAAGACTCTATACTCCTTCATTTCACAATCATACGCATAGACTTTTTTGAAGGAGTTGAAACTAGTTCAACTGATCATATTCTATGCACATTTGATGGACTATCCACCTTGGGTATAGTCTTTACATTTTCTCTTAAACAATCAGAAGCAATCCCATTGTAAAATCCATAACCGAAAAACGGGAAATTACGAAATCATTTTCTCAATTTACATCTAGCTTTCGTCTGATAAACTTTGGAAAGTTCTATAACCTAAACTGATAAAAATCAATTTTACCGTCAATCTTTTTCATCAAGACAATAAGCTGCTGATTGGTTATTTAGACCGTATAATCATTTTGTGGCAGAAATATAGTTTTACCATGCACCAAATACTTTTAAAGCTTATATCGAATAGTTCTTTTCAGTAAATTACATCTTTTTAAGTAATTAATTGTCGAAATTATAAGTGCCGATCTCAAATATATGCAGATCCTGACCTGTGCGTCTGTACCGACATGTAGCACGCACATCCTTATTGAGCAAACTTTTCTTCGACGTTTGACATACCGAACAAAGCAATTCCTTAGTTTCACAAAGAAAAATATATCAAGGAAAAACAGACTAGCTCATTTCTTCATAAACCAGAAGACCCAGTTTCAATCTATTATTGACAACTCATAATGATCACAAAAAAATCCAGCTGAAAATATGAATTTCTAGTTCTCTTGAATTTTCTGTTGTTTCGCACAAATAACGTTTGCGAATACTTTTTAAGGTCAAAGTCTTTTAGGATGTGTCACATAGGTTCGCGAAATCACTCGTAGAAAAGTGCTTTCGATAGCTGAATTTGTTCTGAAATCACAAAAATGATTTTTTGCGGAGTTTCGATTACAATCATGTTCATCAGAAGGAACGATCCGTGATCGCCTCTAGTGTCAAAAATAGGTTTATGGTTGTGTGCATCTTTAACTGACCCAGCATGATTTCTCTGATCAGTAATATGAAACATACAGGGTGGGGAAAAAAACATTCGGACGTATGTAGCATACTATCATGCACACAATTACTTCTATTTAGATGAAATCAATTGGCTTAGTTCTATTAGATACTTTCTCAAGCAAGGCCTTTTAAAGATGAATTTATTCAAGGCGAAGAACTCGATTGGTCATATACCAACTTCTGAAAGTCAGTGCATCCTGTTGAGCCGTATCTATATTATATTATTATTAATAAACATGTTAATCGTCGGAGCTTTTACGTATTACAATCAAGTGACTCTTTCTTATACTGTGTCGTCACCATCGATCTCCGTCTTTGAACAACTGTATGCTAAGTATCCGAACACGCTGGTGTGTCCGTGCAATGTAACCGCTATGCCATACTCTTCGATCGCTTCATTAGTACCTGCGCTCCACCCAGTAAGTTACTTGAAAAATCACGCTTGTTTGTAATGCAATCTTGATGCAGGAAGAGAACAACTCTCGAATTCGACTATTGCCCATTCAAAAACTTCTTTTCAGGACATAAGCTAGAAATTACTGGGTTTTGAAATATTTTTCATGTTCATTGTTATGAACCCAAATAAACTCTTGCAAGATTTGGGTTCTGGGGGACACAATAGGATCGAGCTGGTCGACACCCATTAATCCACATCAAGATCCAATCATAGATACAGAGTCATACGGTCGTATTCATATGTAACCATGCGCAAAGTAGCAACTCGAACTCACTTAATTCGTTCCGCACCACTGAATTTCGATAGAAAGATTAGAAACCTGGTATAAGTTGTCGCAGAGAGATGTTCGAGACAATAACATGTCTTAAAAGATAGTTTTGGTATGAGACTGAAGACCGCATGTCAATTAGATCTCATTACATTATATAGTCGCCGTCTTCGTTGTTGTATGAACGAGTCGAATCAGAGGTTTTTCAGCGAATTCATTGCAAAATATAAGGAAGAAAATCGAATCAATATCATAAGCAATAGATGGTGGATCAGGTTTCACATTTCAATCCAAAAGCAATGTTATTTGGAACTCGCTTACTTCAAGATGAGAAAAATATGAAAAAATTAGCTTTTTCTGCGTTCCTTCAACTACGTCTACTTTCACATTAATCTGTTTCTAGAGCATAAATCATTCTATAATTATCATAGTGTACCCTATGATATATGAGAGAAGCATAATATTATTTTACTGATAAAGATTAGACATCAGCGTGACCGATTTTGTTTTGTTTTGGTTAAGATCACATCACTGTAACAGCCGTAGTCAAGGTGGAAAAGGCCATGACCATGACAGAAATTTACTATGATCACGCCGATCTCTAGTACAGATCCAAATCCTATTCACACCACTAATACTAGACTCAAGGAAATAAGTTTACCGACATCAAGGCTAAGTTGATAACACACAGGAAAGTCTTGGCGAGGGACAAGTGTTGAATCAGTCTGACTAAACACATTTCTTTATGGACCTCAGCTTACGATTGGCACTGGCTGACCTGTAAGCTACAAGTAGAATATATGAATCACATAAAAATCTTTAGCTATCATGCGTATCTATAATAAAACTATGAAGTGATAGTAACTTTGATAGTCGCATATTAACAACTTGCATAAATAGAATTACCACTGTCAATAGGTATTCCTATCTAAAAGAGGTAAATGTTTTCCTTAAAACTTAAAACTTATTGCACAAGAAACTTCCGTAGTAATCCGAACGATCGTCGTTTCGAACTGTGTCTATTTTGGGACACTAGGAGAATTTGTAGTTATCGCTAATTTTAGCAGTTACTCTATGATATGTGTCCAAGACTTTTGATAAATAGTCGTTGAAGATATTTTCGTGAAACATAGGATGACTATTCTGTTGTATTTCAAAGGATTGATAAGAGAGGACATGTGTGTTTTCTTGGAATAAACATTGATCGGGATAAAGAAATGAAATTAACTGTATTCAGAGCAGAGAACAGCGGAATTTCCTGTTCATCGGTAGACAAAATACTAGTGCCGTGCAAAAGCAGGTCCAACATATTCAAATTTTAAAGACTTTTACTATAATTTAAAACTGTTGAATTAACTACAGATATGCTCAAGTGCAATCATCGATAATGCGTTCACAACGTTCTTATATGGGTATGGTAATTCAACGAATACCTATTTGCAACTCGATCGACCCCTACTTAGCAAGCATCTTCAAAGCTTAGGTTGGTTTTGTAACCATGCACGATGGACTATAGAATATAGACGTATTAGCTTCGCAGGTATTGATTTCGCTACTGTATACACGTTGTCCAGAAATAATCTCGAAACCGAAATGAATGACTTGATTGAATCATTCATGCCGCAAATTTCGGGCGATTATCAGCGTTTATATTTATTGATGATGGATATGCTACACTGCAATACACCTTTAAGTGCCTTTAATAAGGATTGGTCGATTGAATTGGGGAATGATTCAAAAGACTTTCTGATAAGAAATATGCCTCGCGTGTTCCCCAACAGTACGTGCAATTGTATTGTATCCAGTACATGTCAGGAGCCATTGAGAGTTGGTCCGGTTGATCTTGTGCTGCCTGGCCTCGTTGTGGGTTGTCTGCCACTTGATGGGCTACGCATGTCGACACTCGAGTGTTTCTTTTCATCGAGTTGCATAGATACCATCCTCTCTTATCTTGATTACTACATACAAATGGATGGATCACCACCTGTCAATTTCGTTCCGCCCACAACTCCCGTGATGATCGTGGCACCACTAGACAATTCGACACTTCGACACTTCTCAACAACTACTCCGATCGATACATTGATCAGTGAGCTATTTGTCGAAGAATGGACACGCACTATTTCATACGAGAAATACTTCGCCACTTGTTCACCCACAGTATGTCAATATGAGAGGGTTGCAAATAATGATCCATTGTATGTCTCAACAACAGTGCTTGCTTTCTATGGTGGACTTACGATTGGTCTGCGTTTCATTGTCTGGTATACCTCAGTACTATATCATATGATCAAAAGACGTTTCAATGCTCGAAGAGTTACACCGTAACAGTGATATTCAACAATAATGAATCAAATTATGGCACGTATCAAATATCCAATATCAGATATGTGACGAATTTTCTCTTAATTAAGTTTATTCGTCTAAGTAACAAACATTTGTCTAAAAGTATTTTCTTTCAGTTTATTTCAAATATAGTTCAACGCGCTTATCATCTCTATCATTGAAATACGTTTTGTTGCAAAGTGTGCTTTAGAATCACTCTGCTTCTGACGCTGGATAAGTGTTGTTTTACAGTGACGGTATTCGTCGATTTGTTGCTGTTAGTTTCTGCATGACTGTTGCTTTTAGCAGTGGAATTGAGTGTGTGCGGAACGGTTGCTGTGTGACCACGAATGGGAGCGTTCGTTGTGCACAAGGGTATTAAACTGTATGTGTGCATATGAAAGTGGGTTTTCATTGTAAACATTGGTTAGCGTGATTTTGTAGGTTCTCAGTTTCAAGGTGACCGTAGATTTCTTGTGTGTTTTCATTGTGGATTTGAATGTAAACTTTGTTTGGCTTTCAGGAGGGAGCGGGTGGAGTTAGCTTCATGTGTGACTTTAGATTTTCGCTACTTACCTTGGCTCACTTTATCGTGCTGATTACATTCAGTTTGGATTAGGAATGCACCAGTGCCATCTAACTGGGTAGCAGTCCAACTGGGTACCGGTCCGACTTAGTACCGGTCCGACTGGATATTCATATAACTCAAATCATTTTCAAGATTAAATAATATAATCTATTAGCATAATTAAATTGCTAACTATTGATTGAGTCATGGACCAATTAAACAGATGCCTAATCAGACTGTTACCTAGTGAATTAGATATTCGTGCATAACTCATGCACTCCTAACTCTATTTACCTTAAAATTACTTACAAAGAGTACCCTTATTTATTTGATGATGATTCAATTGATACAGACACCAAGTCCCTAGTTCTTAACTCGTATTGGTGTATAACTAGTTTGGATATTGTTTGTCGATGTGGTTGTGGTGGGTGGCTACATTGTTGACAATAGGCGGTGAATTATAAACTTTGAAAATAGTTTATTCACCTCACAAACCATATCATATACCCTTTTGGGAGTTTATTATTATGATAGACCCTTTCATAAATCCTACATTGTAAAAAAATTGTAGAATAATTAATCCTAGGAGAAGGGTTCACGAAGTTAATACATTCTGTTAAGGCTATATTACTGCTCATATAACCTACAATTGTTTATAAGAGTGAAACGTATAACATACCATTCCTAGGGTTAATGAGGTCAATATATCCTTTCAAAGGTTTTATTATTTGGCATCTATTTTTTCAGTATATAAGATGGTTAGGGATCTTATCACAAAGTACATCGATTCCTAACCACAGACACACCCAAAAAAAGATCGTTCTAGATGACATTCGAAGCTACTTAGATTAAGGTTTAACAACCACCGATGGATGAGTCAAAATGATACACTGGTGATGGTATTGCAATATCCCCAAGTTGAGTATAGTCTATTTACTGAAAACTTCAATCACACCATCAGATGACCCATCATTTGTTTGTTGAATGAGAATGCAAATGACTGATCTCCCATCAAATTACGTGCAAGACCGATGCCATTGTAGGTCGTGGTCAGTAATGGATGATCTGGTGACAAGAGGCTCTTCTTGAATAATGTTTCTTTTAAAATCGTTTCTTTATCGTCCTACAACCGATGACTATTACGTTATACCTTATTAAAGCATCATAACGGAAGAACGAAGTAATCCATATGTTATATTCGAGTTTACTCGAAAAAGCAGAAAACGTGAACCTCAGGAACGTAATGTTTTTTTCAGTCTTTCATTCTTGCGCATCATGAAATATATTTTTTTGCAATGTTCCACGATGTTTTAGTTTATCACTACACGACACCCACGATAATATCGAGTGCTACCAAGAAGACGACGATCATTTTCGTTGACCTGGATGTACCGTCGTTCGTCGTAAAGAGTTTTGAAGTTTCAATGGAAGCCTTAAAGCATGGGTCGTTGAAAGGATTAGAATCGGGACTAGTAGTACAAGAAGTGCCTTGAGAATCATTTGCTTCAGCAGTGCCAATATAAGATGCACAAGTGACACTAGAGCTCTGAGTCGTACAAGATTCAATGGACACAGGTGGAAGTTGAATGACTCCCGAAGCACCGGCACTCGAAATAGCAAACATGATCTTTTGGTTTCCAACAAGGCGTGTAATATTGAGCCAAATGGAGAACTGTATGTTTGTATTGCTCTCTATCGCCATGTCAAAGTAGTAAACGAAGGATTTTTGGTCAAGTTGATTCGAGATCGGAACGGAGACCCACTTAACTAGGATCAAAGACCCAGTGTTAGTATCCACAGCGTCCATGTTTAGAGTGAGCGGGTAGTAAAATAGGTGCAACTCCCATATTAGACATTGTAACACCGATTCTCAAAACATGAACACTGAATAAGAAGAACTACTAGTAGTTACAGTTAAGGGACTCTCTTAAAAATAAAGTCCGTCGTTTCGAAACCGATCGATTTTTAGATGACCTGCAATAATTATGATCAGATTTAAATTGCAACCAATTAGATTTTGAAATTTAATCTTGGCATTGAATCAATACCTCCAACTCTTAAGATTACAGCACTGTTTGCCCCATTATGTACAAAGTTGTCTCAATCAACAGAGAGGAAGCAAATAAAATCTCTCATCCTGAATACGCTTTTCATAAGCACAGGGCACGGTAGACCCTTGCAACAGCGCGGATAGAAACCTCCTTCCATTAATAATTCTCGGATCGAACTCGATCATTTCGTCTCACAAAACAATGATCACAATCATTTATCCAAAAAATCATCGAATTTTCTGGGGAAAATTCTGCATACTGCACTCCTTACACGCAAGAGATCACATGGGCCGTGGCACTATCCTTACACTACAAATCAAACATCCGCTTTCTTCTGACTTTAAAAAGAGTGTTGTTAGCAATAATGTCATCAAGATACATCCAAGGGCCAAATATTTCGATTATGATTTTGATTTGAAATAATTATGGCGCCATTTTTCTGCATACATGTAGATGGATGCCAGCAACAAAACTACGACAAATATTGGCAGCGCATAAATCATAACGTCAGAATTTTTCCATGACGATACTGCCTGAATTCTATGGTCAATGGCAAGGTAGGAGGGAGATAGTTTTTTTCGTCTAGTGTTTCTCCGTATAGTGTAGATATTGCTGGCCCATAGTCGATGAATAGGAAGCGTTTCTGCCGAGCATGGAAGTTGAAAAAAGAATAAGTAACTCCGAAATGATAATTCGTAAAAAAATGCCGAGGAATGTGGTATGAGCAGACTGTGGGTGCAGATCGAGCTTCTTCGGAATAATCAGTGTATATGATGTGGTGTATGGTCTTGAATTCAACTGTCTGCTTTGTGATACTCATGATACGTCGTATGTGAAGCTGACTATTGATTGGTTGTACTTAGATTGGAAGCCTGGCTGTTTGATTTTGTGTTAGTAGGTGCTAGAATACAGTTTTAATGTTCAATTCAAGATGTATCGGCAAGTGGTTTCTTCGTCATCGGAGGACAGCCCAAAATCGGAGATTGTGTCGGGATAGTGAAGTAGTTGGGTCTAAATGGATTCTGGTTGCGGGTAGGTCGTTGATTAGTCATTTTCATGACCAAGAAATGATATTTCAGAGACACCATGGGAGCGATAGTCAACAACTCGGACCCAATTGGGCACGTGTTGTACCATGCGTTGAATGTTAATGAATAAAATTGAAGATATGCACTGTATTTGCACGAATTATTATTCGTCGATTGGAACCGAACCCGAATAATGTCATGAGAGACAGGTTGATTGATTAGTTAGGCGGGATAAATAATACCATGAGCTGCTAAATCAACAGCGCTAGTATACTCTGCGAAGCTGGTAAACGCTTGAAACGAAGCAGACGGTAAATCGGTGTGTGATTCAAAATTGGGGTGCCTAACTTGACCAATCTGATATAATCGAGAGACGATGTAGGAACTAGGGGTGGCACTTTAACTTTAAAAACTTTAAGTAAAGTGTTAAAGTTAAAGTGTTTTTACTTTAACTTTAAAGGTTAAAGTTAAAGTGATTTACTTTAACTTTTTTTTTAAAGTTAAAGTGAGTTTTCTTTTTTATACTTATCACTATCCGGACTTATTGATTGATGCTCGCTAGGCTCGCTGCAACCTATGAGACGTAACAGAATGAAATAGTAAACTAGTTTCACCCGACTTTAAACCACTTTAAACTTTAAGATCAACGTTTAAAGTTACTTAAAGTCGTTTTAAATTGTTTTATTTTTCATTTTTTTGGCGTCTTATTGGTAGCAGAGGGTTTGGCGAGTATCAATCAACCAGTCAGGGTAGTGATAAATGCGAAAAAGAAAATTCACTTTAACTTTAAAAATAAAGTTAAAGTAAACCACTTTAACTTTAACCTTTAAAGTTAAAGTAAATCACTTTAACTTTAACTTTAAAGTAAAGTTAAAGTGCCACCCCTAGTAGGAACTGGAAGACTTAGATTGTTGGTTTCAGCTACTTGCGAAATACAAAGTCACATTAGATTATCACGAGTGTTTCTCTCCTGCAAAGTGGTGCTTTGTGTTACCAGACTATTCGTTGGTCGGACTAGATCATCATCCTCCGGAGAAGCAGAAATTATAGGCTCACGAAAGCAATTGTTGAGGGCTGCTAAGATTCTTATGAATTCTGGAACACGCAGTAATGACGAGTTTTGCATCGTCTGATTGGACCACTTTTACATCTTGATCAATGCTTTGACACTCTCAAGACATAACGCAGTTTGGGGTCGTATCGGATTCGATTGGCATCATACGCATCACTAGGTTGATAGTTTATACGGTGACAGGAGGACGTGGGAACCTCGATACTGAGGGTATTGAATACTCTAAGAGAATCTAACAATTCTCTATCGAGAAGCATGATATAACCTCTTTGATTTCCATGAGAACATCATCGTTGTTATAGGAGTCCTAGAAAAAAGGTTCAAGTATGTCGAAGGTAAAGTCAATTGCTGTTATCATTATCACTGACTTGATTCGAGACTTCTTCTTAGAAAGATTGAACGTCTTTCACTGAACTGCATTGTTGCGGCTTTCATATTTTTTGTAAATGTACTTGGTATTACAGCAAGTGCAGTTTCCCTTGTTTCTCACCTGTACATCAAGATGTGTTCCATCCAGTGCAAGTATGCAAGGGTCTCTACCTTTAGTCATTAAGCGGCTAGTGATCGGTGATTTGTCGGCTGTCGAATGCACCTTGCCTATTAGTTAAATGACCCAAACCCAGATGATGACCGCCAAAATATTGGGCGACCGCCATTCCAACACTAGCAACAATACGGTTAACTTGTTGTTTGTTGCCGAAACCGAGCATGGAAGTTAAATCCAAATTGCTTACATCGAACTTTAGTTTCATGAGAAGACATACAAAGACCGGCCGCATCGATCTCGTTACGGAATTCTTCAATGCAGCTGGAGGTACGCATTTCAGTTAAATTGGCATACTCGCTGTATGTGACGCACAGAAGATAGTCAAAGTCAAGATTTTCTCGATGTTTCAGTATCGCTGGATAGAAAATGATCGTCTGTATAACTCTTTCTTGAGAAATCAACGGTTTCTCGCTCCCATATGATACCAGCGAAAAAGCTGCGCCATGCTATAGATGATTCTGTACCATATAGACTTCATAGAATCGAGATCCAACAGGAATATTGATTTGTAGTTGATTGAAAATACGGTTGCGATTCTTTTCACAAATGGTTTTCGTTGATGTTATCATTTGCTTTCGAAATATTCATTATTCTCTACAAAAAAGTAATGCTAGCAACTTTCCCGAATGAGAATTACCATTTATAAAAAGAAAAATCGCAACTTCGATTGGAATCTCGGCACAACATTGGTCTTTGACAACTTCACTAATCATAATATCCCCCTGAAGCACGGCAATCACTCATAGTCAAACATATAGCAACTTGTCGCTGTGCTCATAGAACGTCACGTTTTCATTCAAAGATTAGTCATCATCACATCTGTCATCCATCCGACGTTTATCACTCGTTAAAAATTCCATTGACTGTTCATCAGTGCACGAATCATTCATCAAATGATTATCCTTCTCTACTTGAGTACACAAAGATATCGATTCCTATACTATCGTCACAGTTAATTACAGTGGCCTTTCGCTTAAACCGATCAGCACTGGACAGTACGTCCAAAACTTCTACCATGACTTTCTCGTTATCATACATTGAACAACACCTATCGAAGATATACCCATCAGCCAGAATACGAGTTGGGAACAATCGAGCAGCATCGAATAAATGAAGATGCGTGCGGATAGATGGGCTTCAAGCATGTTTCGACAAACGACTGTCACAACAAACACAAAATCGCTTGTTATCCATACTGAGTGAAAACGAAACATCCCTTCTAAACAAACGGCACACTTTTACACTGAAGGAACCAGCCAAATTGCCTTCGAAAATCATGCGTACGTGACCCTTGCACTTTCATGAGATATCTTTCCCTCTCATTTCTTTGTTACATTACGCGTCACTCATCCACATAAACTACAATTGGGCACAACACAACATACATTTACTCACCACATACCACATTATGTACCCTGATTATTCCGAAGAAATTCGATCTACACCCACAGTCTGCCCTTAGGACATTCCTTTACATTTTGTTACGAATTATCATACCAGAGTGCCACTTATTCTTTTTTTAGCTGTCAAGCTCGGCCGAAGCGCTTCCTCGTCACTGACTATAGCCCTGCAATATCTACACTATATCGAGAAATACTGGATGAAAAAACGATATCCGTCCTACTATACCATTTGTCACAGAATTCAAGCAGTGTCGTCATGAAAAAATCCTGAAGTTAGCATTTGCACCCTGCCAAAATCTTGGTGGTTTTCTTGTTGGCATTGATCTATATGTATAGTGTAAAAATGCCACCATAAGTATTTCAAACCTGAATGATCATCAAGACATGACTTTTGTGTGCAGTGGTCTAACACAAAATATAGTTTGTGTAATCTGGGAAACATCATAACGGCAGTACTTGGCCCCTGCATATATCTTGATGACATTATTGCTAACAACACACTTTGTAAAGTCAGAAGAAATCAGATGCTTGATTTGTAGGGTAAGGATAGTGTCACGGCCCATGTGATCTCTTGCGTGTAAGGAGTGCAGTATGCAGAATTTTCCCCAGAAAATTCGATGATTTCTTGGATAAATGATTGTGATCACTGTTTTGTGAGACGAAATGATCGAGTTCGATCCGAGAATTATTAATGGAAGGAGTTTTCTATCGGATCCGTCATAGGAATCTGCATTGCCTTCATCTTTTCCGTTCCTAAATTATTTTAAAAGCACTGAAGATCGCGTTCAAGGCAGAGAATTCAAAACTTCATAAGTCTTAAACGGAAATATTTAATAAACCATCAGACTCCAATTGTTCTAAATCGTCTTTTTTTTTCTTTTATGACCATTTAGGTCTGAATCAGGCAATCATATTATCAGGAAATGCATATTCATTGAAAATGGACTTCGTCCAGGATATAGTCATGGAAGTTCGACAACTGTTACATTGTACTACGTAGAATAGCTCTCCTACATCAAAAAACGATCGTAGAAGTCTGGGGTTGTGTCAAACAATAGAGACGATGCTGTTGTACAATATTTGTACTTACCACACCGCTATCCGACCCAATACCAATGTGATCACCTCAATCTACTATAAAAGTGTTATTTGATGGCGTATGAATAAAAAAGATGTTTAATCGACACATGGTCCTCTTTTAACGTCGAAGTGCATATTCTGGTAGAGAATATTTTAGGCTATGTAGAAGGCCAAAGTGACCCTCCCAGCCACCTTAAGGTGGCACTCTTAATAGTAGGTTGTACTAGGTTATGTACTTACGTCCCTGCACAAGTAATTTCTTTTGCAGGAATTTGAGGTACAAAGAAGGAATATCCTTGCATAATAGATCCGTTGATGGCCCTGTTATAGTCTGAGCCCGTAAAGCCAGGACTATTAAAAGCGGATGAAAGCCATTGATATGATAAATGAGTCAATTGGACGCAATCGGTCCAGTTTAAAGGTACACGTGTGGTTATTGCCTGACAAGCCCTTGCAGGGTCGCTTGCAAATACGCAAGGCCAAAATTCAGGGCGAACTTCACCTCATATGGCCTATAAAGAACGAATCCTCATGAATTGACTGAAAGTTTAAGTAAAACTCACTTGACTTCTCCATCGGGTATTGGCTCCTACTGCTACACTCTTATTGTAGAACATCCAAGCTGCGCCATAAGTATCTTGAAAGAACGAATCGTCATGAAATCCTACATTCCAACTTGTCACATTCTTGTTTCCGGCCATATGAAAATAACGAAGTTGAATTTTCGTTTTGACAAAAGAAGAGTTAAATGCACAAAGAATTCGATTCTGATGATTAGTTGAGGCGAAATAAGTTTCATTAGGATATGTGTGCCATTCACCCCAGTGACCAAGAAAGCCTATTTGCCAAAATCCAATTCTGATATCTCGATCGTATCTGCGACCTTTAAAATGAGTGAGAAAAATGCGAGAAAGGAGATTTGAAAGAGAACAGACCTAAAGCTTCAATGAGAGTGACCATGGCATCGATCAGAGTTTGATTGTTGTAATCAGGAAAGAGTCCTTGGCCCAATGATCCAGAATATATACTAGAAAGTTAAATTTAGCTGTTTATTTAATATAACATCGATATTAAAATTCCTTACGTTAGCCCGTTCCAAAGAAAATCGGGTGGAGATGAACTCAAATTTCGTCCATGATAATCGAAGTAGACTCTGACAATAGTATGATGATTCCTTCTTGCAACATTCATCAAAACAGTATCAATTGAAGAAAAATTGAATGAGTTGGGGCCAAACATTAAATCTTTCATCGGAAAGTATTGATTCTCCATTGAATGAGGAAAATTGACAGTAGGTTGAGACCTTGTTCCATAATAATAAGGAACAAAACTTTTTAATGGATTCAAAATGGTTGCGCTGGCATCAAAACGGTACGTCCAATTATAAGATACAACCCCAGCAGTACTTTCTACGAAGAGAATAAGAAATGATAAAAAAATTACTTTTGTTTCGAAATTGCGTTTCGGAAAACGGAAATGCTTCTAGTATGACTGATGTTCTGACACGTGCAGAAGTTTTTGCCAAACTGTGAACCTTGTTCTCTCGAAAGGAATTGAATTAAATTAGATCCTAATCTATATAAAAGTAATAGAGTCTGAGAAGAAATTTGCAAATATTGAAACAACCACCAGCAGATGAAAGAAAATGCATGTTATCTGAAATGCTTTTGTTAAGGACTTGGAGTCACTGTCTGAAAGACTCAGGACAATTTTCTTATTAAGAAGCCAAAAAGAAAGTCTAAAGAAAGTAAAATGAAGGGTATACGCGTGCATGGCATTCTTCCATTCTAGTGTGTCCACACTCACACAAAAAACACTTGAATGTGATGCTCTCCCATTGACTTCCAAATGACAAACTCATTTTATTTTATAATAACCCCTCTTCAGTCGAGAAAATAACATATTTCATAAACACATGGAATAATACAGAATACAAACCCATGAAGCTAAAATATAAAATCATTCGATCTCTAATAAGTTGAAACATAAATACAATATTTCTAACCTGAACAAAATCAAGCCAAAAGAAAAGAGGATCGATGAGACCATAGTTGTAATTTAGATAACATAAAATGCTGATTCTAACTCTCATTTTAATACTCATTAAGCAGATGTTCTTTTCAATTTTCTTTTTTTCATACAGCTATGAAGCCTATGGAATCAAGTTACTTGTAATCTGTATTTAATACTGCTTTTAATGACGGGACTAATAAATATCAAGTGGGGAAGGAAAAAAATTAAAAAGATTAGGAAATAAATTGACACCAAGCATAGAAAGAACTAGAAGTGGTATTTGACCTCAAATTTTATTTTGAAAAAGTGAAATCAAGTAAACTAGCCAAAGTCACTTTAGTTAGGGAAGTAAACTGTTCCTATTTCATTGATGAAGGAACTGCCTCAAGGGTCGAATGGCCTTATATTCGAGTCATTGTGTCCTATCCAGTCACATGACCTATGAATATCTTGCGGTACCATGATATGACCATGGCCTTCGAAACTTAGTGAATTCGATGATGAAAATTCGTGAATGTTAGGATAATAATTGTCCAATCTATATGAGAGACTTTGCATCCATGTCTTGGAATACAAGTCAGTCAGTTTCTGAACAAGAAGTAAACGTACTTGCAATATAGAGGATTATTCTATTATATTCTTTCCATTGAGGAAAGCCCTATTTCTGATGTAATGCAAAACAATAATTGGATAACGCCCTTGGCTTGACTAATTGTTCAACTTCACTAAATGGACTACTGTTCGTATTGAGTGTTGATACTCTGAAACTATTTCAACGCCCCCCTACCCACACTCACGGACCCTCATATAATAGAATCATTTGACGATACTACATTAGACTAATAGATCACACTGGAGTCACGAGAAAATTGTGGGTGGTGGAGCTAAGATGCCTGGTGGTGAGGTTGAACCCCATTTCGTCTCACCTCACTGACGCGACTACTTAAAACCAGTGATGAGGTCCAGAAGTCTGGTAATGGAGATCAGCCTCAACTGGTCCCATCCAATGACGTCACAATAATAGATTGATCGAAAAATAAATTTTTCAGTGTTGACTTCATTTCGTTTAGTAGACTGTCGATAAGTTTTTCGATGTAGTCAGAATTGGAAACATTCAGTTCTTTAATAAAATGATACAGCTGTACTTTTTCCATAAATGTTGATATTTTCTCTTCAAATTCTTTTCTGATACAGGAATTCATAGTATTGCATCCGTATACTTTCAAAAGAATAATATCTTGTGCTTTTAATTGTCGGCGAATTTTTTGAATATCGTTCTTTTGGATACAATGCAATAGATGTGCGGACTGTTTATATTCTGATAGTTGAACAATGAGATTTACCCATGTCATGAGAATCGCCACGATTTCTGCGATTTTCTAAAGAATTGGAGTAAAATCGGGATTTATCGTAATCGGCGATTACATTAGATTTTACCGCGATTATGGTAAAAGAGCTGATTTTCAAAAATCATTGATAAATCATGACAACTATTCATTCACCGTTTTGATATGAACACACAGGGATATATAAACAATCCCGTTCAATGCATAACAAATACTTTTTTGAAATGTTCTTTTCTGATAAATTATTTCTTGGTTAGTTTTGATCAAGGGGATGCCAATCTGGATCCATGGGCCGGAAAGGACGAGACTGTAGCAATCTGATAAGAATCCGACCAGTTCAAGATTGGACAGATCAGATGATCTGATAGATCTGAGAACAAAAAAACTGGAATTCAATTAAAGAAAAAATTCCAATATGTTTCTCCAAAAGAACCAATGAAATAGTAGAGAATATCAGTTAATACACGGTTAAATATTGCATAAAATCATGATTTATTGGGGAAATCGGCAATTCTATTGCGATTTAACTAACGATTATCGTTTCGATGAATCGTGATTAATCGACAACTTTTAGCCGATTCAAGGGACATGGGTTGTTGTTTCCTGCGTTCCTTTTCTCTTCAGGTGTGTCTTGGGTGGTTTGACAGCGCCAATAACACCATGGTCATAATCATTATTAAGGCCATTCTCATTGCATTTATCATTGTCAAATAATTCAGCCACAATATTTATAGATTCGTCTATTTGAAGTCGCTCATTATTGAATCTATACGATCCAGAATATTCGATGAGCAGTTAGAGAATCTGGCATTACTGATTATGCGCTTTCTTATGTTGTCTATACAGTTGGTAAAAATTTAGTAATATGAACGTCATAGTGACCGCATGATCGATCTAAAAGAAAAAGACAAAATTGAGCAAAGAGTTCATAAATTTTGACTGAACACCAAACCTCAGATAATAGATTTTCATAAGATAACGACACTGCATTTTATTTAAAAAGTGAGATAACGATAAAGTAAAGTTCTTTTGATTAGGATAAGTCGAAATGAAATAATGCGACTTGCTTCCATATATTCAAAGATATTTACATCCTGCGCGAAAGGTTCAGCAAGACTTCATACGATGACAAGAATCAGGATTTCCACATCTCATTAATTGATAAATTATTTCAAATCAGATCAATATATTTCATAGCCAAAAGAAAAACCCATTCGCTGATGTCACCTTTCCATTTTCGATAAACGACTCACATTAGTTCACATAAATTCCTGAACAACATTAGTATTGAACCATGAATGAAACCAGCGCACACACTTACATTAGTGACACATACCAAGTTATGCAGGAATATCATTGAATGCGCTCGAAAGTATTCATTTACGAATTTACTGGAACGAAAGTTACCCTAAAGTTAAATAAAAAGAAAATCTTTTCACCAACATTTCACTCCGCATATTTTAATTGTTACAACATGTGAACTGAAATCCACACCTACCCTATCTTGGATTTTCATCACCCATCTAAAGTCTTCTGATAGATCAACGGTCAATATTTGTCAAAGAGTGGAAGGTTACATCACTCTCGTGCATTTTCCAAGGGCGACATTCTGTTTTATTACGACGATGACGCGGTAGATTGCGCTGAATGGTAGATTCTACCACAACTCACCTTTCGAGTACGTAAAACCTGGCTTGCACAATTCAACAGGGAATCGGCTGCTGTAATTGCACCATCTGTGTCCTACTGCTGCTTGAATACCTGTTTACGAAAAAAATGTAAGATGAGCCACGATCGACAGCCAACTTATATTCAGAGACTAAAGCTTAATATCTGGTCCTTCGGGGCCGGGCTGTCGATCAACTTGACACTCGTCAGTTTTCCTTTTTTTCGAAGTATGAATTAGTGAACACAGGAAGGTGTATCTATCATTTACTAAGGGGCGATGTAGTTTCTGTTTACTTGAGTGAAAGTCCTGGATAAAATATTTTCACCTGGAGATTTTGTTTATTAGAAAGCATTGAATGAGCTTCACCTAACGTGCGATGGATCGTATTCAGGAGAAGAGACTTCTTATAGATATAGGAGCACGTTTTGTCAGATGGAAGAAGGTTCGTCACTCTGCTGCGGCGTCTCTATTCGATGTTTTGCGTGTGGTGGTGATGATGGAACGGGACCTGGCGTCGATATTTTGTCGGGAATGAAGAGGAAACCTTTCGGCGCACTTGCATTCCAACTGACAGCCGATACTGAACTCTGGTAGATTGAAAGTCAGCAGCGTTAATGTTACGAGAAATCTGGATAGAGGCTAGCGTTTGTGTTTCATGCATGTATTAGTTCAGTGATTAAGTGAATAGTTCAGAAGCCATTCACAATTTGTGGAAATGCGTGTCCCATTATCCACTAGGGAGTATTGGTATTCATCTTCTGAAAACGATGAAGAAAAATCCTTACTCGGTTAATAGATTTTTTAAAGCAAGAAACAATGGGAATGACTTGTTTCTCTTTTACAATTATTTAACTGCATTTGTTATTCCTCTAAACAAAATATATCATATGTAGTGATGGAATATCTGACTGCTCGATTATCAATGAATAAATATGAAGTTTTATATTTTAAAAAATTTACACATACCTGCATACTTTCTCGTTTCTAAGAAAAGTAAAATTCTATCAGAAAAACGTAGTCTACTGAAGTAATTGCCAATATGATTCGATGGGAGTGATTTTCAGAAAAGACCTAATCCTCTTCTCCACATTGTAGCACAACATGTTATCCAATTATCCATTTAGATTCACTGGAAATATTCTATTGGATCGGAAAGAAAAGAGCAGCAGTCAATCGGCATATTACTCTAGTCATTGCATGATTATAAATGCTTGATAGGCGATATTATTTTGCACAGTAATTTTCTTTCGTTTCATTGATAAACGTGAGATTTGCACACTATCATTTTTAGATCATCACGCTGTCGATTCTATTACCTTCACTTTTGTATTTGAGCAGATGGGTACGAGACAATTAATTTTCTCCATTGTATGGATAAATTATAATAACAGAACGACAAAATTGAATTCGTAGCTAGATAAATAAAAAGGATATTTCCGTGAGAGGCAACGGATTGACACAACTGCAATGTATATCCTTCATAAAAAGAACTATCTTGTTGGAACTTTTCCTCACATAGAAATGTGCTCTGTATAACTCTTTTCTGTACAATACGCTTCAAGCTACTTGTTCGTCGTTGATCTATTATTCTGATCCGATACCAATGTGGTTCGCCGAAGCAACTCATTGATTATAATTCATGCTANCTCCACATTGTAGCTCAACATGTTACCCAATTATCCATTTAGATTCACTGAAAATATTCTATTGAATCGGGAAGAAAAGAACAGCAGTCAATCATCATATTAGTCTTGTCATTGCATGATTATAAATGCTTTATAGGTGATATTATTTTGCACGCTAATTTTCTTTCGTTTTATTGATAAACGTGAGATTTTTACATTATCATTTTTAGATAATCACGTTGTCGATTCTATTACCTTCACTGTTGTATTTGAGCAGATGGGTACGAGACAATTAATTTTCACTATCGTATGGATAAATTATAATAACAGAACGACAAAATTGAATTCGTAGCTAGATAAATAAAAAGGATATTTCCGTGAGAGGCAACGGATTGACACAACTGCAATGTATATCCTTCATAAAAAGAACTATCTTGTTGGAACTTTTCCTCACATAGAAATGTGCTCTGTATAACTCTTTTCTGTACAATACGCTTCAAGCTACTTGTTCGTCGTTGATCTATTATTCTGATCCGATACCAATGTGGTTCGCCGAAGCAACTCATTGATTATAATTCATGCTAACTTTGGATACATTTTTATGCGTTGTATGTTCGTGCTTTGCTTTGAATGCCTTTCATTCTCCAACAAGTCACTTGGCTTAATTAAATCATATATAATTAATAATGCGTTCGTAACGATATAGATACCAGTGAATTAATGAAGTACCTCATTAAACGTCTCTGTAAAAGGCGCTCATTGTGCCAGCTCTCTCTTTTCCGAAAAAAACAATGTGTGGAGTGCCACCTATTATTTGATTAGATATCCAGGTCGAGTAGAACGATCCGTAAACGGTCGTAAACGACATAATTACGGTGAAATACGATGGCCGTGACGGGCGATCGTTTACGCATTATCGTATACGAGATCATCACGAGCAAATACGGCCGTATTTAGGATGGTCGTTTACCGACCCCTGCAAACGATAGCGTAACGGCCATCACAAACCATCCGTATTTCAATGATATTTACAGTACGGTGCCAGACCATCTGAGAACACATTTTACTAGGATACTTCCGTCTTTTTTCTTTGTTCTCGTTCAAACTGTACCTACTATTCCGGTTTATTTTTATTCCGCTCTCCTTCGCGTGAATCTTAGCGCCCTCTCTTCTACTTTGTAATATGCGCATATGTTACACCAATCACTGTATTTATGTGATTACAGTTAGAATTCTTTCTTTCTCTTCTTGTACATTTTATTTTCCTTTAGATTACATGAGCGCGTGAAGTCTAGTAACAGTAACTAGAAGTTATTTATATTATTTAGTTTTAAATTTATTCTTTTACTTTACTTAATTTTTATCATATTTTAGATTCTATTATATTTCGATCTTTCCATAACTTTTATCTGATTTTAGATTTTCTTTTCTTTGAATTTTACTTAATTTTTAATTTTTATCTAATTTTAGATTTTATTTTGTGTTAATGTTTACTTTTAATTTTTATTCAAGTCTAGATTATATTTCAATTTTTCCTTTCATTCTAAATTTTATTTAATTTGTTGAAAATTTTCATTTATTTAATTTTTATTCTAAATTATTTTTTTTATTGTAATTTCATTTATTTTCTATATTTAATAAATTCAATTCCGATCATATTAAATTTTATCCGTTGCAAAAGAAGTGGGGCGAGGTCTCAAAAAACTGCGGGAAAACAGAACGTTTACTGCCATACACAATAGAGAATACTATCAGCATACGGCCACTGTAATTCTTCATTAACGGGCGTTTGCATCCCCGTATACGGTACGGACAAATACGTCCGTATTACTGCCCCTGTTAAAACGGGGTAATACGGCGCCGTAACGAGCCGTATTTTCATCGTAAACGGAAGTATTTACAACGTATCCTTGTCGTTTACGACCCTAAACGACGCCGTAACTGTGTCCGTTTCAATCGACCTGGGTAGACGAATGGACAATGTTAGCAGCTATGGTCACGTACGCAATCTATCAAATTAACAAGATGTTCATTCATTTCTTTTCTCTTCTCGAGAAGACATTTCATCACATGAGAGGGGAGGGGAAGAACATACTCGATCGTTGTAAAGTCTGAAATAGTAACAGAGCATGTTATACTAAAAACTTATTTCGTTACAATAAAAATATGACTCTTAGAGTTCGTCACATTGTCTTATCATTTATTCACTGATAAGCTTATATTCAATAGTGAATAAAAGAATCGAACTTGGGAAAATGATAGTCAGTTAACGAATAGCTATTGCCACTCTATCATTACAAATGCTTTTGCTAATATAAACTATACCAAGATTATATAAATTCCCGATTATTATCAGCAACGTGAATTATGCTGATCATCTTTCCAAAGAATGTAGACATTGTAATTAGTTTATCTCGATCAATGGCTTTACATGAGATAAAGAGAATGGCCACTCAAACTACGGAGTTGATGGGTTTTCGAACTTCTGTTAGTTACCCGATTTTCGAGAAAAGGAAAGTCATTTATACATAACTATGTGTATGTGTATAGTGTTGATGACGCAACTGAGAAATACATGGATGAGTTAGATTAAATCACTATGAGAGACAAGCTTGATAGAGAGAAATACCGACAGAGGAAATAAATCAATCTAGACATTTTGGAAAAATTACTGATTCGATTTTTTATTAGTTATGTGTTGGCATATGTGATACATCAAAGATAGTCTACTGAATTTTTTCTGGTGAAAATTTAAACGATTCAGTTAGATTCTGTGTGCAGTCTTCGAAAAAGTCAACGTAGAGATGGAGTTGAATTTTCGAAAATCGGAGTCTCCTATCTCTGGTGAAGTAGTTAAATCAACACGTCTGATTATTTATTATTTCGTATCATCAATTAGCACTAAAACTACACAGCCAATGTTCCATCCTCATGTTGTCGAGTTTTTTTTTACCTTGTCGTTCGTCTTTATGTGCACGAGATAATGAATTTTCTCTATCGTACAGATCAATTATAATATTAGAGATCGATAAAAATAATTGGCTAGTTACTTTGAAAAAAGATGCGTTTCCTCTCAACTTTAATAAAAGATGATGATTTCATTAGTTAAGGGCAATCACTCACGATTCTCTTTTGTAAGATTCTTTTAGATCAGATTGAAATGTTAAGCAGAACTATGTATCCGTTGAAACGAAAATTAAGTTTCCATGATTGTTCGAACGAGGGAACAAACTAAATGCAATATAAACTCGATCAGAAAACGTAAGTGATAAAAAGAATTTTCTCTTAAAATGATATTGTCGTATAGAACATCAAAAATGTCCATTGAAAATTTATCGATTGACATATTCTGTGAAATATTTGATTATCTTGATAGATGTGAAATCTATCAAATATTTTCCAATCTTAATCATCATTGTCAACAACTAATTAATTCCTCGTCGCTTTTATTTAAAATTAGCATTGATTTACCGTTTGATGAATCATTTACGAACAAATCTAAGCAACTTACACTAATAAATAAACATAAAATACGTTCAATAAGCTTATGCTTACCATTCAAAAGTAGTGAATTGTTCTCGTCATATCTCATTGATTCATCATTAGATCATCTCGAATCTCTTGTTCTTATAGGATTCGAAACAACCATACCAAGTTCACTTCTTATGAAGTTAACTTGTCCACCTCGTCTTTCTCATTAACAATTTGTACGTGTGATATACTAGAAGAATTATGGGATATCTATCGTTTAATTTTTGCTTTGACAAAAATTGGTATATATTAAATTTTCAACAAGGATACTCCTGGTATCTGCTTCACTACCAGTAAGGAATATAATGCCATTGAATATATTGTTATTGATCATCGCTGTACATTGAATGCATTTTGTACTATCCCTATCTTGTACACCTCAGCTTCGTCATTGCCATTGTCTAGAGATAAATGGCAATTGGATAAATATTTATACGACATTTCAAATTAGATTATTCAATTTAACATATACTTCTATAGAAAACTTTGCTATTAAATTTGATATGTTTGAACAATTAATTAGAAAAATCGGATGTCAATTGTAAGTTTTACATTTTACTAATAAATGTGATGATAACAATTATCTTGATGCTAATAAGTGGCAAAATTTGATATTAGATTATTTACCTCAATAGCAAGAATTATCTCAGAAATGTTATATAGATAATAGGAGTACATTTGGAACTGAACTAGATTTTGAATCTGGTAAACCATTTACTTCATTATTTTGGATTGAACAAAAATTACTATTCGAAATTGAAGTCCGTTCTTTCCAGACCGTTTATTCAATTTGCCTGTTCAAGTATTTATAGGCGAAACATTTATATGGAGTATATTAAATGTTTAGAATAACGTATTTACTTCTTGATGAGTACTTTGAATTATTAATGAGAGCTATTTCTGCTGTTTCACCAGCAGTAAAGATGAATCACTTTGAAATTTCTGAAGAAAATATTCTTTCCAGTTCCTCATTGAAAATTATTAATGAACTACCTGAACTTGATTCATTAAAAATATTTTATCTATCAATATCACAATCCAAATATCCATTTACTGATGATCGAAATTTTCGTTTGGTACTATTGATCATAAATTATTTCTGAGAAATATTTTAAGGACAATAAATAATTACCGCCATCAATACCGTCGATCATTATGTTTCCCAATTTCAAAAAGCGACGATCGAATGATGAATTATTAAGAAAAACTGATCAATGATGATAAATGACTTCGTCATTATACAGTTAAATGTGTACTTGATAATATTGATTTGAACTTTTCTGTTTCATTGCAGTTAGTTCGAAGTAAAACACAGCAGTTAAGGGCTTTTTCTTTACACTAATGACAGTCAGAAAGACCTGTCATTTCGCTATGCCTGTTAAGGCAAATGATACTTCATCTATCTTTCTCTGAGCTATGATTTGAGTTACTTGTTTTAATTCCATAGGAAGTTTCATCCTTATATGTCACTCTTGAAATATCATTTTGAAGTAAACGATAAATATTGATTGGATGTTCTTATGGTTATCACTGCTGATAAATTACTGTAGCTGTTGATCGTCTAGTCTATGGTAATTGCTAAGAGACTGGAATCTTAGTCCGAGGTGAATAAGCGTGGCAAGTTTCAACTTTATTCATTTGACTTAGAATAGATAGTGTCCCGATCTTCATAAAAAGTTGACCGATGGTATGCTGATTTGAATAAATATCGCTTGGAAGACTACTGTAGTTTCTACTTTTCATTTGGCATTTGAAAATGATTTTCATCCAATATTGCGATGGCGCATCGAAGTCTGATAGACACTAATATTATCTCATAAAATCTGTTCACCATTAGAAACTATAATCTAATGTTTCAAGGGCTCGATAAGCTAGTGAAATTCAAGTAACAGCCAAGTAGGTGAATTCAATACTTAATGCTTAATTCAAAAGGATATCTTAATAGTGAGATAAAACCAAGAGACTTTCCATGGGATATCACAGCAACTACCTCGACTTATGAGACTTCGCGTAGTACAAAATGTTTTCAATCAACTAGATGATAATAGTAGAAATTCATTTTTCTTCAACCAACATTCGAAAAAAATAATTGTCGAATCTAAAGAAGGAATAAAAACTATTCGTTTAACATAAAAGTAATTGATATGATTAGCAGATTTATATTCGGAAAGTTTCACGCAAAATTATAAAAGAAACTACATTTATACAGGGCTCGTCAGAGGTCGTGCGACGTATAAAATTTTGAATGGTTTTCCACCGAATTTCAATCTCAGATAGAGCTGAAGAAACTGAATGCGAGAATTAATCCGAACCCGACTGATTAAAAAAATAATCAAATTAAAACTCATAAACTACTTATACCTGTAGTGAGTGTAATTTCAACATTCTAATGGTATCTGGATCTGATTCATCTATAATTTTGAAGCCACTTATTCTTATACCAACCGTATAAGTTTTACAAGAAACTGGCGAGACATCAGAATGACTTAAAATTGAACTCTTAGCCTCATAGTTCGAGGGAACATTACGCAGAACTTTAAATTTTCCAATCCTATGGCTGCGCATGATTTCAATTTCAATTGATTAAAGATCTATGAATTACGGTCGTTTGTTAAATTTTATAAAAACCAAAAGGGGAAGAGAAAGAAGAAAGTAGTAGAACTCTTGTCTTCGACTTATCTAATACTCAAGTCTCTCTGTGCAATTTCTCTCCTTCTATTGTCATAGGAGCGACGAGATCATTTTTCTTGCTAAGAATAAACATGATTTATAACTAGGTTCTAATAAAATTAGGAACGTTGTGAAATTTTAGAATAGGTAGATCCAAACGGAGGGACGAATCAGACTAGAATTCTCTTTGAATGTGGAAGTTGGGTTTACTAAAGGCAAAACAAGCTTATGAATTGTAACTCAATCTTTTTTTCAGACAATCGAACTCGAATTAGAGCTCGCAATCACAAGTTTTTGAGTTCTATCTGTAGTAGAAATATGGTGGAAAACTAGTCAAATTTTTGTGAATATTCCCATGTCTTGGGAATTCTGACAAACAGTGTATAAACTGCAAAAATTATAAAAATTCAAATTGGTCCGAAATAGAAACAAGACTGATTCATAGGAAGTTCAATCGAAATATTATTCACAAGGGGCACAACAAAACTTATTAGGTTAAGAGCTGAATGCAGAATTCATTTACTGATATTTTGTTTTTATTTCATTAAGATGAATTCGTTTTAGGATAAAAAGGGTCATATAATATGTAAGACAATTATTCGCAATCGAAATAACTCGATATCAGTTACAAGCAAGTATGTACATGATTTTTGAAGATAAAATAAACATTTCTTGTTGCTTCTATTAGTATACAATTGACTTTATATCTGATGCATTTCTTGTGTAGATCGGTTTATTGTTCATTGCTGTATGAAATTCTTTAGAACAAGAGTCTGAGAGGTTTTCTGGACATATTTATATAACTGCTCAAAAATCACACATCCAAATAATTGTGAAAATAAACAAAACTGCTATCATTTCGATGAATTAGATTTTCCAAAGAAAGCAGAAGTAATAAGCATGTGTATGTTTTATCCGTTTTCTTTCTAAATCACAAGTTTTACATTGAATACTCCACCTTCATTTAGTATATCGATAACTTCACTACAAAATTTCCCTAATGAATCTTAACGTTTTCAGCGGTTACAGTGACTTTTAACATCGTCTTGGTAATCACGTACTGGTAAACAGTCACGAAAATACGACACTTCTGATTTACATCTATATCCTCTTGTTTATAGTTTATTGTTCTTAATTAGTTATAACACCAAAGAGTAAATTTTTGCAACTTTTCGAAAGCAACCAGAACTAGAGCATGTCAGAAAGATAGAATTCAATTTTTTGTCTACCGATAGAAATTTGTTCACCAATGTCCCTATGTCGATGTCACAAAAATATGGTGTTTTTTAATTGTCACTATAATCGAGGATGAGTCGTTGGGAGTTATTTAAAATTTGCTCTTCCTGTTTCGCTCTATTCATCACAGTAATGCATAAACAGAAACGTTTAGATGTACCGTATAATAAAAAACCATATGCTCGTCGAAATTAATATTTTATGAAGGATTTTTAAACCCATAGCTCCTATGTTGGTGCTGTATCTTTTGCTTGCTACTGACTGGTAAGATATAATTTTGTCTTGATAGTAAAAAATGAATTAGATTGGTGCTTTTGTGATAATTTATTTTTTTGACAGAACATGATGTATCAGATTATTTTATTAATGAAAAGCGTATTCTGGTGTATTAAATATATTCTGCTGACTCACGTTGGCATCAAGTTATACGGTCAAAGCAGAAAGTAAAAATTGATTTGTTTTTCATTGGCATTACTTGATATCCATGTTATCATGTCAAAATCGATTTCTCATAAATCTATGGATTAAGATAGAACTGGACGTTGATCTTCACAAATGTCAGTGAAGCCTTTTCTTCTTTCCCTAACAGAAACCGTGAAAAAATGATTTTCACGTAAAACGGCTTTATCACTGAATTTTATTGTATCGTCGTTATTAGGAAAACATGAACTACAGTTGGCAATGTCCTGACAGAAAAATAAAATCTTCTCTGATATTTTATAAAGCAAACAAGAACAAAAATAACTACCTATCATGGTTCTATGAGTTTCTTCAAAATAGTTGTGAAAAATAAAACCGAAATGTTTATTCCCACACATACTGTAAATATAAGAGAGTGATTCACACTAAAGGACAACATAGGTTATCAAATCTGCCAGTTACATATGCTAAAATGAAACTTCGTCTTTGAAGTAGAGAATGTGATTATAAATAGATATAGCGACATGAATAGGATACTTGAAGGTCAATATGAATTTTTATCATTGTAGCTGAATCTAATTGTGAATGTCTGTTATTTTAAAGTCATACTGTCTATGGCTTACCTATGTATTGGAGTATTTATGCGTTTATCTAAATCACTACTGGTTTCTTAAAATTCCTGTCACTGTTATTTTGCATAAAACTGTTCAGGAAATCTTATGATCTGATATAGTTCACATTTATGTTGTCTTAAAATTTATAATCTTGATAACAACAGCCAGTCTCAGTCAACTTTTCCTTCTTCGATTTTCTTTTCGACATTTTTAATCTTCATTCAAACGAACCTGTATCCCATATAATTGCTACTCCATCATTCAGAGCTTTGATAATTTGATTGCTCAAAATTGATTGAATTGCAGAAACTCGCTCACCAAAGAGAAAAATTTATGCCATCCCCATGTGAAAATAAAAGAGCATTTAACGAAGCAGTCTTTAAAATTAACGCACAAACTTGCGTTAAAAGATAAATTAACGAAATTTCTTGGAAAAAACTTCATGAACTTTCGTTTTCTTACGAACATTTGTGAAAACGCGTTAATTTTTTAACGACTTTTGTTGCATGTGTATCTTTCTAACGATTGCTCACTCGTTACACGTATTGTAAAGGGATATCTGTTTTTACGCGTGAAAAAACTTAACGAGGTTTCTTGAATTATTTTGTTTTTCACTAAACGTACGGTGTTGACTGTCGTTAGACTTTACATTCG
>OENT01001225.1:0-23874 GCA_900239685.1 Rotaria macrura | reverse complement strand
CCAAAAATTGCGTTTAATACGAAATTAACAAATTTTCGCGCGAGAAACTATTCAAAGCTTTCGTGAATTTTCATGGATTCGCGAAAAGTTCACTTCTTGAATGATTTTTTCTGCGTGAGCAGTTTGCAATAGTTTTTAACTTGTTAGTTTTGACGCAAAGTTCTATGCGTTTTCTCGCGACAAGTGATTTAACGAAGTTTCTTGAGTTTATTTCAGTTTTGACTGATTTAAACGTGTAATGTAAAATCACAGGTTGATTTTTGTCTCTAAGTAAAGTAGCCGGATCATTATTTCAAGTACACTTTGTTGTTTTTCCTCTCGTAGCACATAAAGGGATCTTCTAGAAAACTTCGTGAGATTTTTAGTAAAATACATGTTTCCAAAAATATATGGGCCTCGAAAAAAATACGACCTACAAGTGTTTTGATTCGAAAACAATTTGAGGAACATATCAAGTACTATACTTTTTAGGAGAAGATATCTTATTACAATATTTCGCCCATTTAACATTTGACTAACTTTAATTGAAATTCTTTTGGGAACCCAAGTCGATTGATATGGCTATCTATATTTTCACCGTCCGTTTTCTTCGTACTGTACCGTACAGGGACCGTATGGTTCGACCTGCGAAGACTGTTCTATTGAAAAAATTCAACACAAAAATTTGGAAAAATATTCTACTACACTTAAGTAAAATATTATTAAAATACGAAATCTTTTGGATCTGATCTCATTTTTGATAAAAAATTAACATAGGATTCTTTTCACTTTTTCATAACGAATATATGGCTCAACGGTTCTTACGTCCGCCTCCTAGTAAGAAGAAATTTCTAACAGTAAGAAGCATGCGTTCGAATCCCGGTTCCGGAATTTTGCTAATCTATGTTTTAGAAAAGTTCAAAACTCGACTACGAAAAAAACAGGTAGAATAATACTATAATTATAAGTACTATGACAAAAAGGTTGATCATGAATGCTCTGACTAAGAAAACAGTACTATCATGTCGACTTACATTTTGAGATTTTTTTTTTGAATTTTGCTAATTTATGAAGAAAAACGCGTTAAAAAAGCTTATTTTTAACGTAGGAACGCGAGTTAAGTATTTACATGCAGGAAAACGCGTTAAAATTTTTCACATTTAACTCGTTTTGGAGGTCAAAATTGTAACATATTTAATCGTGAAGTCGTTAGATTTTTAACGAATTTTCACGTCATATGGTTTCGTTAAATCGGAAAAAAATTTCACATGGGTCTTATGTGAACCGTCTAGTCATAAAAAATCTACCAATCGTGAGTTCCATTCAACAGAAAAATATCATGTAATTAATCTTTTCACAGAGAATTTGACGAGCAAAAGTGAGCAATATTCGACATGTGTCCGTTGTTTGTCATGGAACATTGCCGTTGATTGATTTCGCTTGTTCTATAAAATGCTAGTAGTATCATTACTCAACAAAAGGTTGGTGAATCGTATCTTACGCATACAAGAAAAGATGAACTAGAATGACACATTACAACAATATCAAGGTAGGATGAAACGAATGCTCTTTTACAATTTTCATTATAGATCTTATATCTAGAGCTATTTTTCTTCATTATGACTTACCTGCTAAAGATTTAGAATTCATCAAATACGAGCATAAACCTAATGTATCTCACTTTTCAATTAATCTCTCTGATACGCCAGATCACGTTGATTTTTCATCTGGAGTTGTCGCAGATATGTGTCTTACTGATGGTGTTTTCATTGTTGTTGATTGTATTTCAGTTTTAAATTATTCATTGAATGAATATCGTTTGTTTTTTTAAACAATTTTTTCTTTTGAACTTTACGTGTCTGTTTAGAAAAGGAATCTGCACTTCGTCAAGCGATAACTGTACGTATTAAACAAATTTTATGTGTAAATAAAATGAATCGATGCTTACTGGTAAACCATGACTTTATGAACCAATTTGTGTTCATTTTCATCGAGTACTACCAATTCTATTTAGTGTTTATCAGTTGTTCATAGTAGTATATATGATGTATTAAATCGTCGCCGTCGGGATGTTTTTAGAGAAAATCAAGTAGCTTATTTACCAGCCAATGAATCATTTGGAAAGAGAACGATTTCGATTTTTTTCTTTCTGGATTAGTACTTAATTTATTTTCGTAGGTTTTACTAATGATGTTCGTTAAAATATAGAAGAGCAAGAATTCTGACAATGTCTATTGGATCATTGGAAGATGAAGAATGAAGATTCATTTGATAAGTTGACTGATATTCGAAAACGTAAAGGCTTATGGGAAGGTATTGCACCAATAGAGACTTATGGTAAAGATTAATGAACAGACTAAATTTCTAAGATGTTCCAGTTTGTTGGCTCTTAAAAAAAGGTAGAGGATGACACGTGTATGTTAATTGATATTATTAATACATTGCGCATTGCTTTTTCTATTTGATAATGTTCTGAAACGTAATGTAGTAATCCTCGATACTAGGATAGAGACATGATAATCATAGCCAGTGCTTCAATAGAACTGAGCAAATGATTATGATTCTATCTATTAACTGATATGCATTCTGATAATTCTAGAATAAAATAAAGATTTTAATAAGTCTTTTTTGCATTGAAAAATTTAGGTTTGGTTTTGTGTCTGATGATTCGGAAAATACGTTGGGTATGTCGTCCATATATTTCCATGTTAATTGAGACTGAAAAAAGAAAGATATCTATAACCTTTGCTTTTTCCTCTTTATTATTATCATTTAAAGACTAAGATGCATAATGAAAGCAATGCCATCTTCTTACATTTGAACCAGACCCACATCCGAGTGAGACATTACATGCCTTCTATATTTCTATGGCTAGAATATAAAAACCTGATATTTATTGTTCTGTGTTTTCAATTCGAGTCGATCCACTCATTCAAAGACGATATGTATAAAATTTAGTGAGATAATAATCAAGTAGAGCCTTGTTAAGAACCGGTTTTCCCTTCACGATTGTAGATCATTTAGCATCGATTATTAATATGCGTTTATTTGGTTTCAACTGAGCCATCTATTGAACTAAACTGAGTCATACGAAGAAATATTTAAAGATGAAAAGAATAAAAATTTATTTACTCGTACGTCTACACCAAACTATTTTAGTGGAACGGTTTATTGATTCTAATTCAAGACTGCCGATTTGTTTTCAAAAGCATATAACAAGATAATGGTATCAGTAAATCTATAAATTTGAATGCACGATTTCTTTAAACCTTATGAAATCCTTTTATTTAAATCTTGCGCGGTATAATCTGAGAAAACCTCTGATCTGGACTCTTCATTAATTTCAATGTTACACGTTAATTAATTTCAGAGCAAGATGCATGCTAAATATTTTAAATAATGGTTTTCGGTGTGCGCATAGACTTGCAACTAAGTAAAATAATATGTGTCCTTATCGAATAGTAACATTATTTCAATAAATTCAATTTATACTCAAACTCAATCATAGTTTCCTTAATTAAAATTCCTGTATGATAATATATAAAAACACAATTTGGAATTGCAAATAATACATAAATTGATCAATTCCTTTAAAGAGAAGTAACAGTTATTATATTTTCATCAATATCGACCGCAACGATTACATTTGCATTTCAATTAATTATGATCAATCTTTTTTTCATTCATTTAAATCGTGCTTTTTACATAACTTTTTTTGAGAAAGCACCAATTATATAACAATTCATACCATAATGGTTTTAATTCAATAACAGACTTACTGTAACAATAAAGTTCTATTTGATTTAGAACAAAAAGACCTTGTGCTTTCATATTGAAAATACTTTCTATTGACCATAATCTCCCAAGCTCTCTGGTAGTTTTTAAGGTATCTACTAGTCATGGGATCAGTTTTCTTTTAAATCAAATTGATTCAGTCCAAGACCATATGTAGAAACAAGAAGTTCATTGTTCATCTGCAGTCCTTAGTGTAATATAAATCAAATTCAACTAGTTTTGTCTTGTGATAAATAAATAGAAAAGTAATAGACAACTTGAACGAAAATCATATTAATTATTTACCTTTGGAATATTTCTTCTTAAACATTGTAGGAACGAATTATTTCATTATTTATACGAAAAGGTTCTTATAATTATATCTTCTAATAAATGGAGAATGTCTAAATTTTGGACAGAACGCAAATATATTTCACTGATTCTCATTGAAAACTTTTGCAGTAATTTTGAATGCGATCTGAAATGTTGGTGACTTTTCGATCTCGACCGAGAAATCACTCGAGTCGACTTGAATATAATTCATGATTGTCTATCGGCATTGTTTACATAGCTAATAGTAAGATAAATATTAACAAAAAACGGTAGAATTCGAAAAGTTCTCAAGATAATCTTATTGGTAATGAACATATATTATTAAAACTTGATTTCATGATCTTTTTCAAGATTCTCCAAACTAAATATAAATGAGTTTCGGTAGTGTATTAGAGCTCAATAGCCTTTCGAATATTCAAATTATCGTGATTACAGTATTAAAGCAGATTGAAAAACAAAATCATATGTTTGTCCATACAAACCTAATGCGGTGCATTTTTATTTCACTGAAAAAGCCCATTCGGCAAGCAAATGTTATCTTCCAGTCTCTTTGTGTAAAATCTACTTTGCTTTAAGTTTCTTCTATAAATCTAGAAGCATTGGATATCATTAGTCTATTCGATAATATTTCACTGTAACTTTTTAAAGTATATAAATAACTGAAATGTAGGGAGACCATCAGAGTTTTTCAATTTTTATAGAAAAATCAAATAACATACGACGGATCTAGCTAAGATTGGCAGATGAAAGAATCTCGTGTCTGTACCAATGTGCAAGAAAAATAAAATTCCAGAACGCAAAGATTTTGTAAAATTGCAATACAAACTTATAGGGCGTATGAAAATTTATTTTAGAGTTTTATGAGACAAACAAAGCTTTTCTTAGAGTTTGTTGTTCTACTCTTCCTTGATAATTTGTTAATAAAAACATTTCTCTTAATGCACTAGTATAGTCAACGGAAAGGATAACATTTAAAAGCCAGAACAGGAATTACTTTCATGCTAAAGTCATTTCATGAACGCTGCTGATCTACTTCGATTGACTACTTATGATCACGGCTTACCGAATTTTGAGTATTAAAGTGTCTTGTAAAACAATTAAATCTGATCGTAAGTAATTAGTTCATTAACTATATGTAACTAGCAAGCATTAGTTGAGCTTTATTAATTGTACAGAAATAGAAAGCAGCTAGAGTGACATCGTAACGGATGAGGCAAAATTTCGGCACTAGTTTTGGTTCTGATGTAGCACTGTAATGGAATCTCTCATTGAGATTTCATATTTGGTTTTGTTAGAAGGAACAATGTCTCTAATGCAAAACTATACCAGTGAATATGATTGAAAATGTTTAATAGAGGTCAAAGAAACTTTAGAACAGAAAGAATATAGAGAAACAATCTCACAACTTTTCTTGTGTATTTGCAAATAATTACGTTTAATCTGATCACTCTTATTTGTACTTTTCTAATCAAATTTTTACAAGGTACAGATAGTGAAGTCTAGTATCACAAAAAAATCTATTCACAAAGTTTGATGAGCCTCTATCGCATAACTTTATTTGAAATAGAACTCAGATTTTTTAAAGATATTCAATTAAACATTTGTTTTCGCTTTGTACCTCTTTATTAACAGTAATACATGTACAACTCTCAAAAACATTGCATGATGATCAAGAAAAACCTCAAAAAATGTTTTCGGATTGGAAAATTTGCACCGAACTTGGAGAATTCTTTCTATTCTAAAATTTCTGTAACCTCTATCAAAGATTAGACACTTTTCTTTTTCTGACAAGAAAAGCAAAAATCTCTATGAAATTCCATTATAGTTATAGTGCAATATCGAAAACAAAATTAATGCAGTACTTTTGCATCGTTCGTTATAATTTTTCATCTTACTTTGAAAATTATATACTAGTATTCATTTTGATCTGGGGATTTGCTTCACCGAGATTGTATAGATTTATTTTACAATTTGATGAGACTCTTAAGCAAAATCGAATCGGATCGGTGCTGTTTGCCACAATGGCACCTACAACCTCTGCTTTTCCCTTATATCTGATATACAGGGGGTCCCAAAATGATTAGCGCTTGTTTATTTTCGAATTTTTCAGCTACCTGGAACGCTATACAAAAACTGAAATGGTGATTCCATTAAAGACAATTCTTTTCAATAAGAACATAATAAGTATAATCAGATTCCTATCTATAAAATCAAAACCAGAGATTTTATTTTGTTCAGGCTAAATTGCACGTCAGAGCAAACAGTTCCCTACAAAATGAAATGTCTTTGAGTTTTATGTCGTTTTTTGACTGAGATACAGCAGCTTGATTTTGACCCAAAAATGTTGTATTTTTCAAAGAAAATGACAAAAACTAGCTTTAGGGCCCTTTCGTAAGACAAATGTATCTCAATCAAAACTTGTGACCGGTAACTCGTACACAATTGTTTGTTTTATCATCCAATTTAGTCTAAGTAATCATAGAGAACTCGTCTATAGAAATCAGATACTCAGTTTTATTGTCTTCTATTCGTTTTTATGGAAATTTTGCTTTAGTAGAATCACCTTTCTAGTTCTTTCTAGCGTTTAAGGCAGAGGAGAAAAATTTGAAAATAAACCAAGTATAATCATTTTGGGATCCACTGTGTCTACTACCAATCATTTCTATGTGAGACTGACCTGATTGAAACTTTATAAATAAACTTTTATACGTGACAACATCTGTCGAACAAAGTAAGAAAGAAAGAAATAGCTAAGATATTTATCATTCAAACATCTTTTATTGCTTAAAAGGCGCATTCATAAAAAAGTGCATCTGTATTGAATCAAAATCAATCATTTATTTTTCTTTTCTCCTAAAGATATATCGGTCTCTGTTCTCATCAAACTGACTTTATTGTCCTCCTTCAAAAAGAAATGCGACTTTCTGATTGTTCTTTCAAAGTATTTCTCATTGACATATTTTGTTTTCTGGGAAATAAAAAAACAATTTATTCATTTTTAATCTCAATTAATATAAACGTATATAGAAGAATGCAGTCATATAAAACGAATCTTGAGCAAGGTCGAGAAATGTTGTGATGACTTTAATATTTTACTATTCAATTAGTCATTCGTATAGATGTATTCATGAGGCTCGATAAGCATTGAGCACTTTTTTCATTCGTTGGATGCCTTCATCGATCCATTCATCTTCTTCAGAGAAAACCGTTCGAAACCAACGTGGCTCAGAACATTCAAACGCCAATCCATTCGTAATATAGACACCATGATCAAACAGTGTTTTAAACAGACGAGTTTCTTCGTCGAATTTGACATGATGCAACATTGAACGAAAATTTATCTAAAGAAAAAGGCCTGCTTGAGCATCGCGAACTCGAATTCTCTCATCGACTTGTTCAATTCTTTTCTTCACAACCTGATATCTCTGTGTCAATCGTGTCTGATTCAATTTGATATAAGCACATATCCATTCATAATCAGCAAGCCTCAATTCGAGTGCGTTTTGAATGGCACTTGAAGGCACCATAAGAAAATTGAGTTTTGCCCCAACTTTGAATGCTTCCAGCGAACCTGCAAAAAGTACGCCGATACGCGTTCCACTAAGAGCAAAATCTTTACTGAACGACCAAAGAAAATGTGTACTTGAAGGATCTGGAAGAGAACCGTAACTTAACACTGACTTGAATGGTTTTTCGTTATTGAAAGTACTCAATGCATAAATTTCATCGACAATAACATGTAGTTGCTTGCCAGCGATGAATTCAAGAACAGACTGAATGGTTGATTCATCATAGACATCACCAAGAGGATTACGAGGATTGGTGAGAATGATTGCACGAGGTTTAAGTCCTTTAGCTAAAGCACTGTGATAGCCTTTTTCGAAAATTTCTACTGAGAACCGAAATTGATCCTTATCCTGATCGAGTAATTGACATTTAAAAAGTGAATTATTAGTCATAGTGGCAACGTCGAAGTCAAAAGCCGTATATTAGGGAGATGATATCAGGAAAACGTTGCAAGCATCATCAACGAGAAAAGAGAGCAGCGATAATGCAACACTGACACCACTTGAAATGATTTCATTCGAGAAGGATCGAGTGCGATCGACATTGAACAAAATGCCTCAGCGAAAAATGTGCAAAGTCGTTCTCTGAAATCGAGTTCACCGCGCTAATCTGGATAATAGTTCAAATTACTTGACCAAGTTTGTAAAGATTTAAGTTTTTCAAAAAGTTCACTTTCACAAAGTTGGTTCTCGGCTACACCCAGATTGCAAATTCCGTTCGAATTGCATTTTTCATCGTATTGATTAGATTGAACAAGACTTTCGTATCTGAGAATCGGTGAAACATCCACAGCTGGAGATACAGCTCGAGTAGAAATATCTCTCCTGAAACTGGTTTTTAGACCTAGAAAAAAAAACGAATTTTCGTCCATTTCTCTATAGTCGAATTCCGTTTTGTTTCGTTCGATTTCAAAGAACTATTGACAATCTTTTTATCAGCATGCATTACTTGAAAGTATCGGAAAATTTCCCACAAGTCCGAGAGTGGATATGTTACATGAGAAACTATTCAGGCGTACCAGTAGAAAAACATCAGTTAATATTTTTAAGTGAGTGGCCTTCGAATGAAATTTGCTTGAGATGAATGTTTTTTGACTTCCTACTGACAAAAACAAAACTAAAATAAGTAGAAAATCTTCTATCTGAAAGAAGGTATTTCGTTTTCGAAATTTATTCAGCGATCTGTAACAATTAAGCCTCCATTACTTGAATGTATTACTCAAACAAGAAAGATAACAAGACGTACTATGTCTTATTTTCTCTGAAATAAGTTGAAATGATAAAAGACCTCTAAGTTGACATGTGCACCGATATCGTTTTTCATACGATGTGCATTCAGCGAGAAAAATTTTTAAAAACTTAGTCTATCTTACCCTACCATGCAGTGTATGGTTTGGTAAACGTGCAGATCTTCCTGTTTAAGTTTTAGCTTTTATTATATGTTGAAGAATCATGAAGCCTCCGGAAGCTTCCACGAGTGTCTTGACCTCTGAAGGTCTGCAGTTCTTCTATTGAAAAATTTTGAAACAATACGATTTTTTATTCGATATATCGACGTATTTTTTATTCTTGTGAAACCTTTTCTTTCTTTATTAGAGTATAATGGATCTTACCGCATTGTATTATCAGTATGATATTCCATATTTTAAAACTCTGAACTCTATGGTTTAAATCGATTCAATTTATATCGTGTTTCAGACTTTACAATGTTCTGAAGATGAATCTGAGGTGTTGTCCCAATTTACTCAATGGAGAAACATAAAAGTGTAGGATATAGGCGTGACTGTAGCCTTTTATTCCACACAGATCCAGACCTACATGTTACCATCTTCTACTGTATCGAATAAATTATGTATAAATATAGACTTACACTAAAACAGGGAAACGTAGAATAATTCATTGATCGTACTTCTATGCAACAGTTTTCTGTTGAGCCTACAACAATATCTAATGAAATTACTACTACGCTGGGAAAAACGAGTTCAATAAATACCTTGAATGGAACTGTTTGAAGATGATCCAGTTTTACTGAATGATGGATGTGTTGATGGCTTGCTTGTCATGTCATCTACCGATGGAAAAACCTTCGATTTTCCTTTTGCGACAGTGGAACCCATGACGTTTTATTGCTATTGAGTTGATTGAAAGAATGAAGATTTGAACATCAGAGTTCCTCTATTCATAGGAAAGCCTTCGACATTTGGTTACATCAAAAATCATTTCTTTATGTCACTGTTCGAAAGAGAAAAATTTAAGTGTAATTTTCTCGAACCTTCTTTTACATCAGCCATTATTAATTTGTATGTTAAGTTCAGCGAAATGTATCACGTACTGTTGTTAGGATACCGTTTGAACGCAAGTAATAATGATGAAATGTTTATTCATACTCTTGTCACTTGAGGTGTGGGCGTGAGCAAAAGGCCAATACCTCATTCACACACAATAATACATTCCCACTCATTCCCACCGATTCAGACTCAATTCAATACATTCGATGTCGCTATGAAAGTTATGCAGCTACGCCCAATTTTTACAAGTTGTTGTATTGGCATTGTGAAACTCATTATGCTCGTAAAATTATAATTTTGTGGAACGCAATGAAAAAAGGAAGTTATGAAGTATGTAGAGTGAAAATGTGTAGACCTTAGATCCCCTTTACCCAAAACGTCACCAAATTCCTTCCCTAATCATAAACTGTGATCGATGACATTCGCAGGTTGTCATACCCATTATGTATATCACTCACATCTAATAACGATGTTTAAAATATTACTTTGTTGCGGTTTGATAAAAGGAAGAAAGCGAGGATTAAGAAATGAGTTCGAATAGTCGTCGTAGAACACAGTTTTGAGAGTATTAACAAAAGTGGCTACATCGTATTTTACATTATTATTCAATAGGGATCACACTAAGGGTGTGGGTTTTCTCCCTGGTCATGCTTTCACACCCATGCCAGCACCCAGGTACAGCATTTTGGTTTTAAATTGTAGAATGAAAATGGGTTTCAATGCTCAGAAACGTTTTTTAAATTGAAATAAATTTAAAATAAAATAAACGAAGAGAATAAAATCATGTCAAATATCAATTCCAACTTCTTATCAAAGAAGGAATAAGATTCTGTCATTTTTATGTTTGTTCTGACTTTATCAATCCCTTTTTATTTTTTTTTGCATAAATATTGTAAAATAGCAATTTCTATGAGTTTCTTTTCTTCATGACAAGCAGCAATAGATAAACGTGCTCGACCTAAGAATTAGTTATCGATTATTCTTTATATTGATTGAACATGACGGCTAGTCAATAAAAGTTTCTGCATTTCCATGTTTTTATACATTGAGCAGTTGAGTGAGGTTGTCGGCGATCTGAAGAACTATTAATGATTCTCTTTCTGTCATCAACATGCCGGTGAAAGAAGAAACACATGCATATTTCTGCTTTGGTCAAGAACAACTATCATCATTCAATGATCGTCCCCAACTCAAGCAAATAAAGGCAACGAATAATTACAAATCCGTCATGCCACTGATGTACTTGCTTGATTTCAGAGCATCATTTTTTTCTCTATAGTGATAGGATAGCTGAATAAAAGCCAGAATAGAAACGTGCTTGCATGTATTCAAAAACACATTCCCTATTCGTATGTATTCAAAAATATTGAACACTGTCCCTTTGAAAATGGTTATTGCAATTAAAATAGTTTCTGCTATCGTCCTTAAAGAATGGCTTGGCACAACATGTGCTATGCATTCGGCAGCATGAGCGATGGCAACCTTTCTAACGACGTCGGTACAGCCTCAGTTAATTGATTGGTTTTCTGATCAATTAAAACACGGAGTTTAGAATGATTCCATTGTCGGGAGCCATAAATCAAGTAATAAAACTGACTCCTTCCTTTTGTGACGAACAAGCCATTTAAATACTCATTAGCTTTTGTGCTATTCCTGCTGATTATACTTTAAATCGCATAGCTTTTTGATGACATTTGATGAAACTAGGGAACAGAATATGTTCGCTCGATTCGTTGTGTCAATAGAACGGCATCGCGCTTCCTGTATTTGTAGTGGTCTATTAAATTATCTCAAATTTTTGCTTCAAAATAAGCATAATATTTGAATCGGAATTTAAATGTCGTCGTCTTTCGAATTATTCGATTACCATCTGGTAACAGATCACATTATTGTTTTCAAAATTCCTTATGGAAAAATCAATATATATCAAAGAAACGTTGAGGGTGTGAGTGACCTGACACAAGATCAAAATCCTTCATTCACGCCATGCTTTTTCTACTGATGTATGATTCATATTTTCGTCATTCATTTGTAAATGAAATGAAAACGGAAAACTTGAGCAAAACATTCAGGACCTTTTCTGTGAACGTGTCAAAAGCATCGTGCTGAATTTAAATTAATGTGATCTTTGAACACTCACTGAGAAAATCCTACAAAACATTGGTACACTTGGATTCTCAAAAATTCGTTGAAGAAATCATCTCGTATGCCAACAGCTAAGGGTGTGTCTTCGGGTTCAATTATTTCCATAGGCATGTACACACCTAAGCTCTCTTCCATATTGATGAGTTTTCACAACAGTTATCGAAAACGAAGACTATAGAACTAAAATTTATTGAATGTCGAATATTGACTCTAGAAGAAAAATCACAAAGAAGATCTTACTGTTGACCATGTTTTTCATAAGATTATCAAAATGTGATGGAATAGGAAAAGGTGGAAGAGCAGACTCAATCAGACGAACGAATTTGTTGATTTTCCACGTAGAAATTTAACATTAAATTAGTGAAATGGTCAATGCGCGAACGCAAATAACCCCGTAATAAATTCTCCACTCGATAAAGCCCAATGAGAGCCTCTCGCAGGCGTCAACGAGGGTCGATGTGCAATGCCCACGCCTCAACCTGGAGTATTCACGTTGATGATCGCGATTGCATCCGTGGCAGGTAAGTATGATTTAACTATCGTTTGCTTTTTCATCATATACCGACATAACAAGCACAAAATGCAGAGTAGACTATTTCAACAAATGGAAAGAAATAGTAGATGTTGTGATTCATCAGCAACACTTTCTTTTTCTCTTACGTTCCTTTATTTTTATCGAAATTCCGAAATTACGTTTAATTCTTTTGAAATAAAATTGTGTAAATCATCAGATTGAGTATATTCATACATGAATAATCGACATTGCATGATAAGGAATCGCTTAAATAAACAAATGATTTCCACATCGAAGCCATTGTGTTCAATTGAATTTATTAGCATAAAAATGAATTATGAATGAAACAAAAATGTTCTGTTAATTAGAAGCATTCACATTTCGAACTTAATTCTTTGTTTGATTCTGTTGAATTTCTCAGTTTAGATAGTCTCGTAATAAACATGATCAGATTTAACAAGATGGGACATTAAAAGTATCACTTTAGAATAGTTTTTTATGTTTTTATTGAGGAGATATGCAAGTTACGAGCTTATTTCAAAACGAAAAGGAAAAAAATCGATCTTAAAAGTCTCGAATGGTTCTCTGCTTGGCAACAAGTCTACACTTTGTATTTTACTTACGGATATTTGAAAAGAATAAAGAAATGTTCTTTCTCATAAAAATTTATCTGGCTTTCGAATGGTCTATCTAGTTGTAGGTTTGACCAGTATGGATGGGTGAAGATTTGATAGTCTTATTATGACTAGCATCCTATTTTTAACCTATGTCATAAATTTTAATGATGGAATGAGATATCTAGAATCAGTGGACTTTGTAATTTTTTTCTAAAGCATTTCAAGTCATGCAGTAATTTAAAGATTTCGCGTTAAATTTTCTAATTAAGTAGCTTAAGAAGTGTGTTTTTTAGATATCAAGTCTTGCTAAAGTCAAGTAAGATAAAATGTCGAAATGAAAATTCTAAACTACCACTTAACTAAAAGAAAGCTTGAAAATAGTTTAGCAAGACTTTATTCATGATAACTGTCGTTCTTCTTTACAAATGTATGGTGACCAGTAGAAATAGAACAGGATTATATATTTACGAAAGTAAAATATAATTCATTATAACATTAAGACTAGGATGTTTTGAATAAGAACTGTAAAAATTTGAACAAGAAGAGAAACGTAGAAAATGATGGTTTATAAAATATCATTAATTGAAAGCAAGCAGTAAAATTGTAGAAAAATGGCGACAACACGGTGTGTGTAATTTAATGTAAAATTCATCGTTTTTCTAGCACGCTTCGACACTCAAACTATAACATTGTTTTTTGGCTATTAGAGATATTGATACAGAAGATCTACATAAAGGGAACAAACAGTTTATAAATTAAGATACATTTTTTTAGATTCATTTCGTAAAAAAAGCGAACTGTCTGTTTCCTGCGATAATTAATCATGTCAAAGTGTCGGCAGAAACAACATAATTCGTAGTTCTACTTGCCAGGCTCTTCATTCCCTGACCATATCATCAATCAAACGTAATAATGATGACACTGCAAGTGTTGATCTCAGAAAATCTAAGAGTTTCATTTTGCAACATATGTTTAGATCATACATTACACAAAGGGAAAATGAATATATTCAATTTTTGACTAGAACGAATAGCATGGGTAAGAGAATGAAAACATGGAGAATTCGATGAACCAGTATTATCTCATACTGGTGCTCGATTTCTTTTGATTATGCCTAGACTGAGCACTGTGTAATGTATTTACTTCTATAGATTGAAATCTGAAGAAGCTTCTAGGCAGTGATTCAATGATTCAAAGAGGCATTGTGAGAAATCATTGAATTTTTCTCGACGGATCACATCCTTGATCACTTTTTCATTTGTATTCAATCATTTGATATTATTAAATGTGTGAATGTATGAAATTGATCTGCAAAGGATCACAATGACACAAGAATAAGATAACGAGAAATAAAAAAAATAGATCAGAACAGTGTTTTTTATTGCTTCGTTTGTCTCTACTGTTGAGAAAATCAGTCATAATGAAACATTGTGTGGAGTGCCTTTTCAAGTTGAAATATTTATTCGAACAAAAGAACACGAGCATTCTAGTTAGAATGAAATGTAAAACTCGAGAAAAGCCGTAATGCTTCCCGACCACTGAAATCCTTCAGAGTCCGTGAGCATTCATAATATATTTTGACGATTTTTTAAAACGCATTGTGATACACAGCATTGTATACTTGACAATTAAAAATGAGATTTCCATCGGAATTCAATTTATTTTGTCTTTCTTGTCAGTTTTATTTGCTTTCTTTGAATTCACAAAATATAAGCGAATCTCAATGACACCAGAAACGTAATAAAAGACCTGGAGAGTATCATTATTTTTGAACCACTTTTGAATCATTGAAAATACTTGTTAATACTAACCAAGATTCTCAACTTATGTAGACTTGCGAAATTCATTACTTCTGATGTTGCCATGAGTATACAACTGCTAGTTACCGTCGGTTGATGAATATCTCTTGACAAACAAGAAAGCAAACAGAGCATGGGTAATCGTTGCGGAATTTGAAAAAAAATGGAAATGTTATTAGAACGTATTTCACACTTAAGATTTTGCTTTGAAGTCAGATAACCACACAATATGAAGATTGTGCAGTCATCCAGGAATTTTCAAGATATGAATTTATCCTGCAATAAAATTGAAAGCGTTGGATGGAGATCTAAAATTATTGTTCGCTACTGCATTGGATTGTGTTTTTTTCGAATGTTGGAATTCGAAAGATCGTATAGCTTAGAACACCAACATAGTACAAACTATTAGTAGATTTATTTATATTCAGTTCTGCAATTGGTTGAATTGCATGTTATACTTACCCATGTCTATTAGCTTCTATTGCTACGTATGTGCTGTTTAACTTCGTAGGAAAGAAACAGTGTTGATTTTACTATTTTTCATTTAACGAAACCGGTTACTAAATGATACTTGCTCATTTGTGTAGTGTTGGTGTTGATAAAAAAACACTCAGATCCTCTAGGAAAATATTAATTTCTACACATAAGATTCTATCATGTTTTTTCCATACTAGGAATCTCAATGTTTTCGGCCGTGACATTAAGCTTAAAGGATTAATGTTCTTTGGATTTCATTGACTAGTCGATTAAAAACATAAATTGATGGATTCGTCGACGGCTTCGTGTAGACACTTCCTCGCGCAGCACATTCGCACAGGAGGTAGGGGTGGTTTCGGATGTCTATTAAGTAACTGATCACACAAATCATCGCAGAATAAAGTGTTCCAATATAATATTGAATTAAAAACGATGTAGTAATCAATAAACCATATTACAAGCCTCTTTCTCGCCACTTTCAAATGATGATCTCAATTTGTCAATTCAAATAGATGACGATCTGAAGTATATACGTGTTCGGAGGGTGCGCGTGGATGCTGCTGTGTGTTTGGATGGCTTTGTATGGGTTTCAGTGCGTGTGTGTGCATGGGAGTGGGTCAGTAACTTTGTAGAAGAAGGAAATCCGAATGAGTCCACACCCACACCCTCCAAACACTCACCCATACGCACAACACATCCACACCCAACGGCGTCAGTGTCAGTATGCTCAATGTTTCAGTGATCAGTGACATTGAACCTATCGGTATTTCCAGAGAATCCCTGTCGATGACAAAAGTGTCGTTTTTTTCGTTGTTGTCACTGATACCATCCATCTCTAGTTGTCTATGACGAAAAAAGCACATCGAAAACTCTACAGATACATATTCTTTGATTGATTTTTACATGAGCAACATTAATTATCAACTAAGAAGAACAACAAACATGAAAATAGAAGAGAAAATGTTGCAGATCGAATTCAAACCAACACCAACTAAATCTAAAATCAGACGACTATTGATAAGATCAATAACTCAAGATATTTGAGAATAAAAAGAAACTTATCACATTCTATATTATATTGATCCTTTTATTTTTAAACTTTTATCATAGAAATTTTACACACGATCGATCATATATATTTAACTTGAAATTGGATTCTTTCTGGCAAAACACTTAGAATTCGTGCTATGTTCATTGCTACTTTTTCGTCGCATTCTATAGATCTCATGATATTTAAAGTTATTTTCTTCACCATGGGACAAATTTGTGCCAGCGTTTTCCATTCGTGAAAATTTAAAAATTTATGCAGATTGTATTGCTTTATAATCAGGTGAACTTGACGTATACTACGCAACGTTTTCAATAGATCAATTAGTGCGACCAAAGACCATAAGTGATCGTGACTATAATAGGGATTAATTGAAGCGACAGGAAGATTTCCCATATCAATAAGAAAATATTCAACAGAGAACATTTTTAAGAAATTGTTTCCTCGATATGCATCAGGATGCTGATAATAACATGAATGCAGAAAATTGACTTCTAATCGTTTAACTGAGCGATGTATATCAGTGAAAAGCGTAATTAAAAAATTAACACTAACTTGATAATCATACCAAAGTGAAAGACCCATTAATCTCGGGAAGCATGTTTCATCATTTCCAATTATCTCTAGACTTTGAAAGTTTCGAAGAGTCAATGAAGTAACATTATGAAAAACCCATAATGGTTTAAATGCTGCGACTGTGTTGGATAACCTTTTGCATTAAGACGTAAGGAAAAAATTTGGTCACAGCTAAGTTGTCGCACGGACATATTAATAAATGCATCCCCAGGATCACAAATCTGTAGTCTTGTTTTACATTGTTGGATTAAAGGTAAAATATCAAAGGATAACAAATTAAGTGCATCATTCAATGGCAAATATTCAAATATTTCTAAAATGACATCATCACAAAGACCAGTCTTGGCCCTAAAGTCAAATGACTGAAATCAAAACAAATAAAGGAATTTCGTTTTCATGATTATTTCAATATCTTAGAAAATTGAATCACAATAAATAAATAGAACAAAATATAACTTACCAAGGTCAGCTCATTTTTATCACAATCTTTCTTGAATAGTACCAATTTAAGTCGTAAGTTTTCGTGACTAGAATTCGCTTGAGTTCGTATTATAATATCACCTTGGGACAATCTTTTGACTTGATATTCAAATGTTGATCAATTATTCATCTTCTCTTTAGAAGCTCTCATGATTCCGATAAGTATTGGATATTGTTCCACATTAGAACTAATCGAAAGTTCAGCCGAGAATATTCCTTTCCTAGTATTCTTCAACGTAATTGGGAAATGTCTTTTTTTAATTTTTATAAAAAAAAGAAAATTACGTTACTCGGGACTTTCTAATGTAATGTTTGGAAACAACTGAGATAGATGCAAACAGGATTAGACAAGGGAAATCTAAGCTCTTGAACATTTCCATCGAATTAATTAAAGTCGAATCAGACTTGACTAGATCTGATGAATCATGCTGTTGTAATCATCATTATTCCAACTTAGTTGATTTTCGATAGTCTTATTTAAACTTCAGTCGTCAATAAATAATTTTCTTATTCAACTCGTGGATGATCAACCGTAACAGTCATCTAGGAATTAAGTTCATCCCATACATCTCGTAATACCGTTGAGGAAGTCAAATTCTAGTGAAATATGTTGTAGTATGCACATCGAATATATGTGCATCTTGAGACAAAAGACTCAAAATCTTACCCATACAGTTGAACTTTTGCTCATGTGCATATAGCATGTCTGGATGCTGAATACTTTTTTCTCAAAAAATTTCACGATTTCTATATTATTGATGAGGTACTATCACTTTTACCTGAGTAAAGGAAGGAGTATAGACTTCTTATAAGTCTGTCAACTACAGTATACGCAACTCATAAAATCGTTTAAGACTGTTCGTTTGAACTGGACGGGTTCGCTCCCAACAACGTCAACCAAAAAATCTATATAGTCTCAGGCACGCCTTGCCTTTCTTTTTCTTTCCTATTATACTTGAAAAACATCTTATTTGTGATAAAAATTCACAGAAGTAATCAGTCTCTGACTTTGTCAATAGCGAGAAGCACTTTGATGTCTTGAGTGAATGTACTTTTATTATATTTTTTCTAGTTGATCGTACCAAGAATGTTAATCGCTATGATTTGCATACGTTCAGTGTATGTATTGCTTTAAATAAGTGTTTAACCCGTGCAACCACTCAAATGATTGTCTTCGGAAAGAAACTCATGTGCTATGGATGAATGTTGAGGTCTATGCAGGTGCTCATACATACATTTTTAAAATCCTGCTTCTAGATATAAGTAGATACTAGATAACTTACGTATTTCGATTCCATTCTGAAGTAGCATTCCATGGCCATACAATATAATTCTCGAGCAAATACTCGATAATACCTGTCGAGATGAATATATTACGACCGAATTTCTCATCTTATGTACTTTTATCATGATGTATATAGATAAGTATTGGACGATGCTAAATAAAAATACATTCTTTTTCGTTTTATTTTTTATGAGAAAAAGAATTATGAACAAACGTCTTCAATATGTGTTGATTTGAAAGCTTTTTGATATGCATCTGCCAGAGAGCCCCTGAAAAATACTGGACAAGCACCGTAACGTTGTCGGAAATATCGATTAAGATTTTCTGAGACAGAAATTTCACTTTGGTGAAATTCGACACCTGCTTTAAAAAAGTTAAATTAAAAACTCTATGAATTTTGCTGATAATCAAAAAATATCTTACACAGATTGTCATGAATATCATCACAGTCATCGTCAGAATTATCTCTGCCACTTCCGTTTGATCTCTTTGGCTAAAAATAAAAATGAATAGAGTTTCGTTTAAAAATCATCTTACTGAACTCGGTTGGATGTGGATGTCACTCTTAGTCTTCATTCGTACTCAACCACATTCACACCACATCTAAACTTTGTTTTTAGGAATAAATTGAATTACGTATTTGTCGTATTTATATGCGCGCTATACAAAAATGAATTTTCGTAAAATTTCCCAAAAACTACAAAATGCAAAATGATTCTGGTCATTTCATTAAACATTCGTGCGATATCTTATCTCATAGATCTCGTTCTATTTATATTTACAGCAGTTTTCAAGAGATAAAAAGAAAGTCAGCGAGTATTCTGTACCTATTTGCCATTAGTAACATTGCATCACATTACATACAAATGATCTCCATCATTTCATTGTGTTTGATAGGGATTTAGGCATTTCGATAGTATCTCTATTCGACTTCAAGTCGTTTTCAATTTCTGCACTACAGAGAGAGAGCAAGTTCATTAGGCTCTGATCAAAAATAAAATAATGCCGAAACCGAAAATATTGAAAAATGAATTCACCTGGTATGAAAAAATGATCTATATTGAAATTCAAGAAGAGTCGTGGATAAAAGAAGAAAATTCCCCATGATCATTTTTGTCTTTATATATTGATCTTTCACTCTCATTTGTGATACGTTTTTACTTCGACAGAGATTAATTTCATTAAATAGTATTGGCAATCAATGAAAAATTTTTCTCTAAATATGAGCAAACGTTAGTGTATCTCTTGATTCTGCTTCATCGTGACCATAAGTGTTAGTCAGATAGAATACTGTTGATATTTCTCATGTTTTTCAACTATTCATATTAGATTTTTCAGTATATTTCACAACGCCACCTGACATATTCCGAGTGAAATCCGAAAAGACATGTATGTGATAATTTTTGACAAGTATCCTTTTTTATAGTAAGTAACTTGTGCCCAAAAGGCCATACCGATAAATTTTACTGTAGTCCATCCAACTAATATAAACAAGTAGGTTTATCGATTCTAGACGTCAGTTTTCTAGACACTCACAAAAGTGCAAAATTCTAAACTTTTGATCAATATCTCGGTCATCTCCTAGATCCAACTCCTATGATTTCATGTTTCTTAAAAGCTTTTTAACGACTGAAGAATACTGAATTACTCTAAGTATTGCGCTTTCGTCGTTCATTTATATCATAAAAGACATAACTACAGCAAGTCAATTGTTCAACTGCTATTCGGTATTTTCTTCTGGTATTGATTGATTCCTGTAAGCATTTGCGCATTAAACGTAGCGATATAAATATGGTGTTGAAAATTAATAGATTAAGACGTTTTTGATCTATTCTTCATTGCATTTGTAAGATTCGTAGTGTTGTCTCTGAGGAACAAAAACGAACTAGAGGAACTGATACCTTTTATTCTTTTTGAGATATCTTTTCGAAAATTATTTTGTCAAAAACAATGTAAAGTGTATGAAACATTTCTCACTATAGGTCTAGGTGTAGCATTACAATTTTGAAGAAATTAATACAATAGCAAAGGCACATAGCAAACCAAAAGAAAAGAGTAGGTTATTTTGAATCAAAACATTCAGTTCAACAACTATTCGAACACTCTGGTTTGTTTGCATAGAAGTTTATTATTCTCGTTAGTGCTTAGCAACGAACTGTAGAAGAAAATGCGAAACACAACAGGAATAGGCAGTTTGTTTTCAGTTTTCCTTTTCTCTTCTGCATAGATATCGTATGTCGTTTGAAAACTTATGAAGTATTTAAATAGTTGTATACGAATCTTTCTAATATAGAGAAAGAGTGTTCGAAAAATGTGAAGATGACTTAATTCCTGTTTTGTCGTTGTTCTTATACGGTTATAGGGAAAATATTATTTTCTTTTCTAAATTCCATAGACTGATGTTTGACTCCTTGGGAGGCAAATTTTAGAAGTTTGTTACTATTCTTAAAAGGTACAATCATCCCATCCTGTGACTGAGTGCAATATAAACAGCACTTTTACATATAAATCTTCTACTTCTTTCGAGAAATCAAAATGATGTTGCGTAAAGCCAAATAAAGAATGATAAAACGAAGGAGCAAACAAAGCCTCTAAGTAAGTTCAATCGGAAACAATCTGTTAGATTATTTCGATGCACTGCGAATGTTTCGAATTTTCAGTATAACAAGTTTAATATAATTACATCGTTTTTAGTTTAATTTGAACTTTGGACCCTAAAATAACAGAAAGCGATAACCCTTTACTGGGGTATTTTTGTCTAATTTTCATCGAGATAGTAAAATTGTACCTTTCAGAAAGAAAGAGTGATTCAATACCCAATGGTATAGAGTTATTATCTATCAGCAGCGTATCAAACATGCAATAAATACCAGTTTAACTTTCAAATTATATGTTTTACATCAGGAATGAAAGATTTTTATCATATTCTATAATTTGCCAAAAATGTTGTGATGCTTTCTAGGTTTTCCGAAAATACTCAACTAATTTCGCACCATATTGGTGCATTATAGAATATTATAATACATGTAACCTTTGTGCTGCAACGGACAAATAGGGACATGAATGCGGTTTACTACGCTGGTATGAATGACAAAATTAGACATCTTCTCAGTGTGATGTGCTATTTTCCAGTATGAAATATGAATATGTATGAAAGTGTTATACAGCAATTATCGAAGTGTCAAAACATTATGCATCATGACTACAAGAATATTTTTGGCAAAATCTTAGCTTCACGTTACCCAATGACAACATCGAATCGAAAAGGTTAATTTTGAGCGCCTACAAAAAATATCTTGCAACCAATAAAATCAACGCTTTCATAGAGCACGAAATTTATTTCTTTATTTTAACATAGAAATGAATATGCTCGTTGGTATTAAAAAAGTGACTGAAAATGAAGCCGAAGCATTCAGTGCAATTCTTTACAAATAAATTCTGAGCTTGAAAACTATTGTCAGCATGAAATGATTCTTGGATGCAATTTGAAAAAATACCTTACCATTATCTACGTTCATTGTTAGTCTAGAATTAACGAAGTTAGAGCCAATTCAAAAACGATGAAAACGATTGAATAATGCAAATTAAAGTATGTTTTCATTGCACAATAGACCCCATTACACTGTAAATCAAAATAGTGCATTCAATAAAATAATTTTTTTTCTATTACCTTTTATTTACAATAAAGAATTTTATTTCTACTGAAATGTGATCATTAACCATTATATTTAGCATGAAGTGATGAACTCGACGTGCTTGGATAATTTGATACTTGACGCATTGATCCCAAAAATCAGTAAATTAATAAGGGATTTTATTCACTGTTGAAGCACTTTTTAGTGTCTATGTAGTCTTTGAAGATGGAAGAAGACACAACACAGAAGTGGAATTAATTTTATATACATATTTCTTGTCGATGTTCGAATAATAACTTTCTATTATACCTTTTATGAGTTTTTCATTGATTATTTTTATCATCTTGGACTATCACTAATAGTAAATAATAGTAAACGATATTTTTTTTCTATTTTTCATACAAATGATTATTCGGTCAATTGCATAAGATCATAGTTGCACGTTTTCCCTTCTTATTAATGAAACTTATTTTAATTCATAAATAACGTATTATAGCAAAGTAATGGCACACATGTCGATATCTATTTTTTCTCCATTTAGAAGCTGCTGAACGAAAGCATTTTTAAAGAAAAACAAAGCCTTTTCTTTTCTTACAAAACTTATGTAACTTTTTTCTATAGCACCAACGTATATAAAACGACGAAATAGAAAAGAGAAGCACTTTTAAAGTTGTGGGTGTGAATTTTTTGTCTCAACTACATCCATATCCACAGTTAGATATTAGTCAAAGATTACCACGAACGGTAACAATCGATGATCAAAGATTTACTGGCAGTAGATTCTCTTATAGCATACGAAGCATTTTTTTATTTTTTATGTTAAGGAGAATGCAAAAGAATCGTGGAAAAAACAGTCCCTTCACTGTTTTTCACAGTTTAATCCATAGGGATTAGATTAGCAGCATTTTTTCCAAAGGGCAAGTCAATTCATTCAAACTTTGACATTTTTGTAAGGCTAGATATAGTCGTAAACCTTTTATGATAGGATTAAACTGAAAGTCACAATGTCTAGTCTATGACTAGCTTTATTCAACTCTTTAGTTACGCTTTTTTCTTGTTATAGATGTTGTACTAGTTTTCATACGTATTGTAATAGTCTTGTAGTTAGAAGGGTCAATTACATACATGAAGGTGTGGATGTATGTACTCTTTTAGTCCCCATTCAGACCTGGATCCTTGTTTTGAAACATCGTTATGGATATAAATTCGTATTCAATATACATGTTTCCTTGAAAATCTTGTTGAAAATATACGGAATATTAAACGTTTGTTGGTTATTTTAAAACAATCGATAAATATTAAACTTCGAGCTAAATCAAATACAGAAATATTAATTAAATCAAACGGAAATTAGTGTT
>OENT01001224.1:0-51959 GCA_900239685.1 Rotaria macrura | reverse complement strand
CAAGTGTTACTTAATTAATTTTAGGGGGAGGGAGAATGGATCTTCGAATCCTTACTTTTGATCACGAGGGTTGTCAGACGGTTTATAACACCCTCTTGAGCAGCTTCGTCCTGGGGTGAGGGTGTGGGTGTGGGTGTGGGTGTAAGTGTGGGTCTCGGTGTGGGTATATTTGTGGTTGTGGCTTTGTCTGTTGCTGTGCGTGGGTGTGGGTAGGTGGGTGTGTAGATTGAATTCATGTATTTTGCCACGTCCACAACCAGCGACCCTTCAACTAATACCCCCACACTCACACGCACATGCTCACTAATGGTGGTCTAAAAACCACCAGTGAACAGGTTATATCTAAGAATGCAAGTAACCCATTTTTTCAGTGATTCATTTTCTATCTTTTAGTATATTACAGGGAAATATTGTTTACCTCTTACAAGCACAGTCGTAATAAACATTTATGAGAGGCTTTTTTTTTAAAAAGGGCTGAGAAATCGACATTGACTGACTTTAGTATAGTGCATTCGAATGAACCAGGGTAATCATTGTGGTTGTCTGAAAGACCATCGGAAATGGTCTGAAACGTCTATAAAACAGCATAAAAATGTATTCATTTTTTTCCCATGTCGTCATACTCTGGTTGCTCGTTTTACGAGCCTTTTTTCTAGAAAAATGCCATCGTTTTAAACACTATTGTCTTCGTTTTCTGAGTTGGTGGAAGATGACACTGCTGATTAACGCTGTTATTTAGTTTCAGCCCATTTTCTTTCACAAAGGGAGCTGAAAATTCAGGTTTAGCGGTTTTAGACTATGGTCTTTCGAAAATACTTAAAAAATCTAAATTTTGACCAGTGTCTCGAATATTGGGACGATATCCTCGATTTTCTGATGGATGCTCTGTGAAGCAAGCGTTGACTTAGAGCAATGCAAGATTCATAAAAATAAAACCTATGAGTTACATAATTCGATCACGAAGTGGACAGTAATAGCAACGATTGCTGTCACTAAATTGTGTAGGTTATCACAAGAAAAGTGTCATTATTTTATTTCTTGCTATTATCTATTTTTTTGGAACATTGGTTTCTTGGTATAAGAGAACAGCGTAAGAGTACTCTGTTACAGAGACGGGTAAGTCACAGGTTTTCGATAGCAAGTCAAGTCAAAAAAATCAATGCTTAATTTTAGGTAACATTTTTTTGAAATATTTTATTCTTTTGCACAACTAGTTTAGTTTTTTTATATTCCTTTAACCACGTAGCTCATATTGTTCTGTGTGATTATCTCGTGCATGACAATTAAAGTTCGACGTCACACCTAGTTTGCATATAGCTCTCGTGCGTTTTTCACATCAAATGCATTTACTGGACCATTTATTTTTGTCATTTTCGTATTCTAGATCTTCAAAGAATCAGTCACGGGTAGTTTTTGGAATAAATGCACTTGATGGTAAACTTTCAGTTGTAGCTGCTGTGACTATAACTTTTTCTGTTTCTGCTTCTTTTATATCGATTTCATCAATGAATAGAAAAACAACTTGAAAAATGCCATTTAGTTATTATAAAATTATTCACTCTTCTTTATTCTTGAGTTCAGTTTAAAGAACTACTCCCTGTGTTTTATTTATATTTTTTGACTTGACTAGTCCATCTCTGCTTCTGTTATACAGCACAGTTTGACAACACGAGTCGTTATAATTTGATCCATTACTTCTAATTTAATTCTTTGAGAAATTTGTTTCAAAAATAGATCCCTTTTAAAATGTTAAAATTCATTGATCACTCATTTCGCTATTCCAGACGATTTCGGAAATCGATTGCTATAGATTTGATTTTAAATGATTCAATAAACATTGAAGTAAATTTGTTATAGAAAGTGCAGAGATTTTTATGCTGAAGTATTCTCAGATCTTCAATCAAAACTCACGAAGCTTATGGAAGTTTAGAAGCTGTGAAAATTCATAATTACTAATGAAGAGGAGTCGATTAGGTACCACTATTCCAGTTCTAAGAAATGATTAATTGCATACTTTGATTATTAGTAAAAAAATCATCTGATCAACATTGTGCACATTAGACAAGTACGAATAACGATTGAAACATCGATGAGATCTGGAATATTTCATTTCGATTGATTTCTATCTTTGAAAAGTAGCAGGTTATATTTTTTTCTTCTACTTGTTCAATTTATTATGATACTACCGTTACTATAGTATTAAATTTAATTATGGAAAAAAGCTCGAACTTGAAAAAGCATTCATTTATCAATGCTCAACGTCAAAATCGTCGTCGGCGTTATTCACTTAGTTCCCCTAATCTATTTGAATCTCGTGCAGGTACTATTGGTCGACGATGGGAAAATATTAACAATCGTTTTTCTCGTAAAGATTCTTCCAAAATACATTTAATTTCATCGAATTCAAATTTAACTTTTTCAACCTCAAACGTTAGTGAAAAATATGATATTCTATCAAAATTAAGTATTGGCGCATTTGGTGCAACATATTTAATACGAGATTCGAATGATGGACAATTGTATATATTAAAACGAATTGATTATAAATTACCAAATATATTTCGTACACGTTTATTTGAAGAAAGACGTCTATTGAGTTTTTTAAAATCAAATTATATACTCTCATTCATTTCATCGTATATCGATATGGAACATGATTGCTTTTCAATGAAATTTGAATATATCAGTGGCATAACTTTATTTCATGTACTTCGACAACTTCGTTGGTTTGAAGAATCGGCTGTTGCATTTTATAGTGCACAGATTGTTTTAGCATTTGAATATTTACATGAATTGAATATTATTTATGTAAGTAAAAGAGAAACATTATATACATATATAATGTGTCGGTTAATTTTCGGCTCGAAGTATTTTTTCATAAGACATTCATACACGCACTACTGTTCATTTTTGTGACGGATTATTTTGATCCGAGCTAAAAGATCGAATGGATGATTTTTCCTTCCTCTATTTCGACAATAAGTAGTCGGCAAAAATAAAAGTGTTCTATAAAAACCTCGAGATATTCAATTACTTTTCAAATGTCTATGAGTTCTCAAATAATTCTATTGCCGTTTATTTGAATTGTAGGATTTCATATTGATTCTTGTTCGATGATGTTTGTTACTTTTTTAGAGAAATCTTAAATTAGAAACTATACTTCTTACTAATAATGGATATATTAAACTGAGTGATTTTGCTTTTGCTAAATTATTACCTTCTCATTCAAGTTATACATATTCAATCGTTGGTGTACCAGATATTATGCCACCTGAAATACTTCTAGGTCGACCTTATTCATTTTCTGTCGATTGGTGGCAACTTGGTATAGCAATGTTTGAAATGTTAACATCTCGTACACCGTTCTTTTCTCGATCTATGTTACAAACACATAAAAATGTACTTCATAATCATCGATATAAATTTTCATCACATACAAGTAGTTTAGCGCGATCCACGTGTACAATGTTATTACAACCGAATGTCAATAAACGTTTAGGTTGTTCATTAACTGGAATGGATGCAAAAGAAGTTAAACAAAATATTTGGTTTAAAAATCATATTGATTGGACTGCAATTATTGAAAGATCACAACCAGCACCGTATCGAATTAAAAATATTGAAAGTAATCTTAATCATGCATCATCAATATCAACTACGATTGAATCAAAATGGCTAGATGAATATGATCAAGCTGTACGATCTTTAATGGATATTAGTTTTCACGATGAAAATGATTCATTTAGTTGACAGTGTAAAATTCATTGTTTCGATGTTCTATCAGAACAATTTCTATAGATTAAAGAAATGATAGAAACACATGTTGTTTTTATATACACGAACCATTTTACATTCATACACGAACGGAGTAAAGTATTGACTTGAAGATAATTTGTATAAAAGAGCATGCATGAAAATTTCTATATTATCGAATAATAATTTTGCATAACAAGCTATCATAGTTTTGTTTATGTTTCAATCAGTGGAATTATGTTGCACGTTTTTAACATTCACATTTGAAATCCTGTTCACAAAAGAAAAACTATTTGCACCTTTATTATTGGTCCGGATTGTAGAACATGATAGTTTCATCAGTATTTTTGAAAACAGATCATATATAATCTGTTTATCAATTTTGATACGATCAATGATCAGCGATGACAATATCTATATAAATACATAAATAAGAAAGTCATGAAGATTCTTTATAGAACTCTACATGTAGGTACCAAATATTTGTTCGATCGATCATCTAATAACAGCATAACATCCATAAATATAATAAAAATAATATTCTGTAAAACAAGAACAAAGAAAGTTGTCGTCGCACATCTCACTCACGAGTTCTGATATGATTTAAAATATTGATTTCCTCCAATTACAGAGAGATTATCTGAGTAATTTGTTCTTTTCCGTAGCAGATGGAGAAAATTAAATAGACCAATATTTACAGGCAAAATTTTGACATATGCTTAAAATCTCAGTCAATCGAGAATGTTTCACTTGGAAGAAAGTGTTTCGTTTATTTGTGTTGTAAATGAGATTTCTTTTTCATTGGAAATATAGTTCACAAGAAAAAACAATTCGCTCCTCACTCACACGATGACACAGAAAACAATGCGTTTTAACACTCGAAACCCCTGGTTTTTCACCGTTTTCCTTGTCTGAAAGGGACAATTTTGGATAAAAAACACGTTTCTTTCATTCTTTTAATGAATCACAATCGAGGTTCCAGCTTGAGAATTTAGACGTGTGTTTTCAAATATTTATCTGCTTGAGTTGTGAAGAAAATATTGCTGGTGCCAGAGCGAAAAGTAGGAATCATTGATCAAGTTTTACTTTAGTAACGAGTCCAACAAAAACTAGTTGTAGTTTTTTATTAAGAAAAAATTTATATAAACTTTTCACTCTTAAATATTATCGAACGAATGTATGCAAAATTTTCAGAAAAGTTTTAGCTGAGAAAAAAATTCCAAAGTGTTTACTTGTTTTCTTTGCTGAACTTCTTCAGTGATCAATAAAAATTTGTTGAAGCATTTTCTCCGATGATGCATATTAATATTAAATGAAACTTTTTATTGTGATTTATTTCGCTGAATATAATTGATGATTAGAATCTATCGTTGTTCTTCCTAAAATTATTACTAAGATTTATTTTATGCAAAATACAGTTCATTCAATAGTTTTGTTAAATCTTTCAAATATTTGATTCATGTGTTTTTTCTTAAATCTATCCACATCGGTAGGTCAACTTTATCTTATTGTACATGGAGCTAGATAAATTCATCCCTCGGATTTCTGAATGCTAAACATCTTTTATTATTTCACGTTTTCCGGTAGGAAATAGCATCTTTCCGGTGAGAAAATTCATTCATCTGAGCATGGAAATCATCGATTTAGATATAAAACTCTTTGAATTGTATTTGATTGTTTGTGAAATTCACAAAGGCAAACACACATACTATATAGTGCACTAATTATGAAAGTATGTAAGGCGAACGTGTGACATTAACATTTTCAATTAGCCACATAATTCATTTCTCTCGTACTATGCTACTACAAATGTATGTCGTTCTACCTTTTTTCTTTTGTTCATTTTTGAGAGGAAGGAAAACGAAAATAGACAATCATATTTAACAAAGAGTACTTCATCATTACCATTACGGTATCACATTCGTCAGCCTCGATGAGATGAACTGTAGAAAATCAATTTTCTTCTATCACAATAGAATTGTAAAGTACATGACACGCATAGTATACGTGTTCTATTCTGAAGAATGATATCTTAGGCTTTTCGATAGAAAACACCTCACTCATGTATTTCCGTCACAATTCATTACTGCTAGAGTAAATATTCTCCCCATTTTCCCATTTCGATTATGATTAACACATTGTTGTGATATGCATTGTTTTAAATTTATATGTCATCGCTAATTTTTATGTTAAGTGTCTATTGTTTATTGGTCAGTATCGTCCTCTAGGAAGTAGTCTATGATCCTTCTGTCGCTGCCTCTCTGTACATATGCGTGCTTTTTCTCTCTTTTTTTTATCATCAGTTCAAGTTTGAGTATTAGTTCGAGTGTTGGTGGTTATTCATTGTCAATATGTACGTCTACCCATTACAAATAAACAAGCTTATGAGCACGTATAGATCGATCCCTTATCCCTACATTGTGAATAGTTGAGCACAGAAGTAAGTTTACACGTAAGTTCTCAAATCAATACAGACTAAATAAATCGATAATTATCGTTCAACTTATACGTACAACGTGTATAGATAGCAGTAAAAGATAAAGAAAAATCTCACATATTATACTACATAGAAATCAAAAAGAAAAGCAAAGAATCAGAAAGAAAAATAGAGAGAAAGATAGAGACAATGCCTAGCGTATAGACGGAGAGAATGATTTATCGCTCGTTCATAAGTTAGTCATTTTTTCACCATACTGCCATACATTTACATATTCCTCTATATCTGTTTTCAATGAAGCATAATGTTCATTCTATATTTTTTAGGAATTGTTCGAGTGATTCTAATCGAAAAATAAAACATGGGAAATAAATCAAGTAAAGTTGATCCGTACGTATAATTAAATGATTTATGTTTAACAATGTCCATATATTCGTTTTCTTCTCTAGTACAATTCTTACACCGAAAGCTATGCAAATGCTTAAGGCCAACACACAATTTACTGAAGCACAAATTCATGAATGGCACACTGGTTTCATACGTGATTGGTAACTTGAATTATTTTTTTCTTTTCGAAAGATTTACTATTGTTAAATTTTAGTCCTAGTGGAAAATTATCTAAGGATCGGTTTGTTGCAGTTTATGAACAATTTTATCCAGGTGGTAAAGCAAAAGATTTTTGTAAATATGCTTTTTCTACATTTGATCGTGATAATAATGGAACTAGTATGTCACTTCAAAGTTTCTTATATCTTATTACTTTTGCTTTTGTTAAAAGTTGATTTTACTGAATTTATGCTTGCTATTGCATTAACACAATCAGGTGATCTTGATGAACGTCTTGCTTTAGCATTTGATATGTATGATTACAATAACTCAGGCTTAAGTAAATTTGATTTGGAAAGTGTAACTTGTTTTTTCGAATTCGTTCGATTCTTTCGTTTAGTTGATACAAATGAAATGGCAAATGTTATTTCTGTATGTATTTGAATGTTTTAAAAATGTGAAAACAATTTCTTTGTTCGGTTGTCATTAGGCTATGTATGATCTTATTGGTGAAACAGATCGTAAAGGTAAAACGATGATAGATATTCTGAATCGTAAAACGAAATAATCGAGTTATTTTTAGGTGATCATGATCCAAAACATCGTGCTGAAGAAATAATTCGTATTTGTGATGTTACTGGAAATAAAAAATTAAGCAAAGAAGAAGTTAGTTGTTGAAGACGAACGAGAAACAATGAATAATTCGATTGTTTTTCCTGTTTAGTTCATCGCTGGATGTAAGAATGATCCCGTGATTCGTCGCTTACTTGTTCCTAATGCGTAATCATCAGACAGTCAAATCGACATTATGTGCAAAATTCCAGGGCGTTGTTAATCCTTAATTTTTCTTTTCTTTCTCCATAGTATGCTATCTGTAAATCTATACCATTCTATTGTGTATGTTCATTCTTGAAAAGCGATCAAACATCTGTAATTTTTCTATTCTTTGCCTATTAAATAAATGTAAGCACGTTGCAAAGAAAATATATAATTAAATGTATGACATACAATAAAAGTATTTAGTATTATAAAAATATTAAAGATAGACATGACTACGCATAAATATGATTGATTCGAAAGAAAAAACAGCTGAAGTACATTAATTGTATATAAACTTGATGAAATACGTCTTAATGTTCTGTATACGATATAATTCATTTTCCAAAAAATAACAATCACGAACATCAGTATTTCTATTGAGAGGAGATCGCAATTTAAGTATATGAAAAAACCATGTCTCTTTCATGCGAATGAACTAAGAGAAACAAGAAAAGTTATTCTTCACTATTTAAACATTGTTTGAAATTGATTATAAGTAGAATGAAAATAAATTTTATCTTGTTAAAACGTACCTATATATGATCAAATAATCGCAGATAAAAGAACATGTAATTCGCACATGTCACCATTATGTGCAATCATTTTTTCTTGTTTTATTCGTGAACCTCGAACGAAAGTACTTCGTGATCACAAACAAATGACACATGGAAATTTTCATAAATAGTTCTGCAAACAAATACTAGCCGATGAAGAACTCATAAATGAAAGTTACATATACTTGCCTCCCCAGTGAAAAATTGTCAGGTTATATGAGATTATCATCGGATTTTTGTGCAACAAAATCAAAATTATAATCGACTGAAATTTTCCAAATCCAAGGTAATTTGATTTTTAATCAAAAATAATCTCTTTAATCAAGTATAATTTTGATTTCAATCAAATTTGACTTGATTTTAATCAAAATTATACTTGATTTAAGAGATTATTTTTGATTAAAAATCTAATTACCTTGGATTTGGAAAATTTCAATCGATTATAATTTTGATTTTGTTGCACAAAATTCCGATGATAATCTCATTGAATCCGAAAATTTTTCACTGGGTCCTTCTCTTGACATTGATCAAAGGTGCATGCTAATTACAACGATGGTCGAATAACCGATTGACAGAATATTCTACGGCTAGATTGTGTTTTCCTAAATATTTACTAGATTTTCTATAGTGACTTGAATCGATGCATTTGTTCCGTTGCCAACTCAAAATTCTTCGAGAAACTAGCTGTAACTGAATGTGTCAATATTATATGATAAACTATTCTATCGATCGTCATCTTGGTATTTTTTTACGAAACGAGCATGGAAGATAGATAGAAAGACTTTAGTCAGAGCCGTAGTATTGTTCCCGTAAGAGATTACAAAAGTTTTGTTTAAAATGTTTTTATTTTTACTGAAAGCAAGAAAGAAAACTTAATCTACTAATTAGGAATTTTGTCTTCGATTGATGCTTCTATGGTGAGTAACATTACGTGTTTTCAAACGGTGTCTTACTGCAACTAACTCTAAATTCTTCATTCATAGTCATAAGAGCTTCTGTAAACAATGTTCAAGAAAATTGAAAAACATTTAGGCACTAGTCTGAAAAAGAAACATCACACTGAATTCTAAGATGCATAATTGATGAGTAAGACCTCGTTGAAATCCATATCGTGTGCATAGATTATATATAATAACTAGCAAAGTTTCTAAAAACTGGACAGAATAGAAATGAATCCATTGCCTATTATCTATTGCAAGAAGTTCGTCGAAACAATGATAGCCCCTTGTACGTGACACTATTGAACATGATTCCCATCATATTCAGAAATCTAAAAACCATTCTATCCAAATTGTTACAAACTTTGATATCATAGCTCATTTATGAAATTCAAGTAAAAGTTACGTAGGATAAAGAATTTGTTGTATCCTTTGAATTAATCGTTTGACACAGAATAAAAATTCCTAAGTTAATGAAAATTAGACTTTTCGTTGTGTGAAATCTCATTAGCAAGTTTGTTTTCTTTTTCATCGTGAAACCATAAACTATTTGTTGTACACATCTTTTGAAGTCAATTTCACTATACAATAGATTGTTGCTGTAGTATGCGATTTGTGACATCTCGACACGTTTGCTTCTATTCCATATCAACTTTTCAAATGAAGAAGAACTTGAATTCGTCGTAACATCTTTTTACTTAGCTCACATCTATTTGAGAAAGACTAATTTTTTCATGGTTTAAGTACAAATGTTCATTGTGCAGAATACTTTAAAATTTTCTGGACATTTTCCAGAAACAAAAATTACTTCATTACCTGTCTTCATGCACGTTAAAACGCTCCGTTGATTAGTGTGATTAGAATGTTTGAACACATTTAGCAAATTCTTATCTCTTGAATTAAGAAAAAGAACATGCATTGACCTTCTAAAGAACATAACTACATAATGAATATTCATGAATGATAATTATTAACTCGTACATTTCACTTTTACATCCTTGAATATTTGATCTTAAATGTGATTCGCTATCCGTCTGTCATCTATTCATCAAAAACTTCAATCAAAATAGTAATACAGATCCGTCACTTGAAAAATTTTCTCTATTCGTATATGGTTTATTTCAAATGGACCAGGTGCAACCCGATGAGAACATTTTCTCTTCTGTTGTAGTAAATTTGACAGTAGTTTTCTATGACTGAAAATAAGTCAGTGTTATATTCAAATTTTGATTAACTAGAAAGGTTTTTCTCTCTTTTTCTTATTTGAAAGAACTTCACTGTTTCCAATTTATCTCGATGAGATAAATGGTTTTTGTGTGTTTATCTGACATATGTTACGCTGAAACAGATTATGTGAATAGAATCTAACATACTGCAAAATTAAATATATATATATGAGAAAAGCTGAATTAAGACACTTAAATCATTTGAAGTGTCACACCATCTCTCGTTATCTGAAGATGAAATATGTTGCCTCTTCTACATTCAGTAAATTAATCGTTTGAAAAAGATATCTACGACGATAACCATTGATTTTGATGACGTTAAAAAAAAATAAATTGTAGTGGCAGAATAATCAAATGAATATGTCATTACTCGTTTCAGCATGTCTGTTTTCTCACGGAAAAATGAGACGATTTTTTTAATTGGTATTATGCTTGATAAGATGATATCTGCTCTTAAAACTGTACCTAATGATTAATTCTTCATATTATGAACTATGATTTCTATAGAGTTGACACTTGAAAATATGTCACGTTGTAAGTCTATTGATACTATTGAGTAGAAACACACGAATTTCAATTCTTTGCATTGATTGGAAATAGAAGGAGGAGTAATTAAGAATGCGTCTTGTGAAAATGTCATGTTCATTAAAAGAATTTTTCTCATTGTGTATCAAATAAAGAATTTCATCAAAAACAATTCTAATCCTAGGTTAAACATGACGATTGAAATCGATGCATCGATTCTGTTTAGTCCTCCATGTAAACTATCATACTTTATCGACATAATGAATGAAAATCGAAAATTTATTTATTCTTTCGTCGTATAGGAATATATTAATATGTGATTGGTTCACTAAATGATACCAATCGCAGACACGAAACATAAATTAATTATTAACAAAGGAACATATAAGACAAAATCAATCATGTTAACTAAAACTTTCCATCGATTCTCATGGCAATTTTTATCATTTGTTCGTCATAATACAAATACTATAAATGATCATAACAATCATAAAACAGCAACAGAAAAAAAGATTCGTGATGAACATTTATCTAACATAACAGTTACATCATTTTATTGTCAGACAGCTATTGAACAATATGCACTTAAAGTATTATCTATTTTATTCGTAGAACAATCGAAAGAATGTTCTATTTTTCTTTAATGAATTCAGCAATCAACTCGTCTTTCACCATTGACGATGATGTACATCGGAAGAACTGACGACGGTGCACATCTATTAGTATGTTTATCAAAACAGCTAATTTGCTCATTGTTAACATATTTTCTATTTCTAGCGTTCAGCTCAATATTTACATACAGATTTACCAATACGATTTGCACATCGTATTAATGATTTTCGAAATTTACCATTTGTTGTCGCATGTAATCCACTTCTTTTAGAATTAGTATGCTTTGTTTTTCTAGTGATTTCCGATATTCAAATTTATCTTTTATGCTATATATATATTTTTTTTTAGCATGAACGATTTATTAAAATTTTCCATACACTTCATACATTTCCACCGGTAATCAATTAAGATTGAAGAAGAGATTTGTCTTGTCTAGCTACCGTTCTATTTCTTTTATTACAAGATTAAGACACTTGAAGATGAAAAACGTTTTACTGAATTATTAGGAAATACACTCAATTGTAGTTCCGATACATTACCATTGTTAGCTGAAGGTTTTCGTAAATCTAAACAACATATCAAAGTAAAAAACGACATGTTAAAAATCAACGAATTCAATGAATTATTTTATTTCTAGCAAGAAATGCTTGTAAGAAATTTTCTTGATCGTGCATTGACATCACGTTTAGCTATTAGAATGCTCATCGAACATCATATCGAATTGAGAAAAGATAAAGTAAATAATAATAAGAAATAATATTCATGCAAATTTTGTTCAATTCACAGCCAAATCATATTGGTATTATTTGTATGAGTTTTTCACCGAAACAACTCATTGAAACATCGACTACATATGCTCAGTAAGTGCATCGATATACAAAAAAAGAAAAAGAAAGAAACGTTCTATTCTTCTTTTTTTTCTTATTCTAATTAGGGAAATATGTCGGGCAACATACGGTATAGCACCGGGTGTTACGATCGATGGACATGTAAATAGTACATTTCCCTATATAACAGCACCACTCAGTTATATTGTGCCTGAAATGCTTAAAAATGCGTTCAGGTAAGATGAATTCATTTGAAAGTAATTTCAAATATTGCATTTAGTTACTTTTTCTTCTTGGTTTAACACACTTGGGATAATTTTTTTCCTGGATATTATTTATTCGTCGACATCGACTTGGTAGAAACATAGAATAACTCTTACGGGAAATTGCTTCTATATAGAAGTTAATCGATTATATTTTATCAGTCGTACTAGCTTAGAATTTGAAGATAAAAAAAATCGACATTTTTGAAAATAAATCTTCGTAGGTTCAGACAATGATTGTAAATGTTAAGTTTGTTCTGATATGTGTAATTGGGAAGTAATGAACTTTCATATTTGTTGGTGCTCATTCAATTATTAATAAAGTAATGTTTAAGTTAACTGTGTGTTGGTATTTCTACAGTTATCTCTCTTTCTAATTTCAATCAATTATAAGATATTAAGGGAATGAAAGAAAGCATTTTGTGCAAAATAAAAACCAATGACTATCATGTACTTTTTAGAGCTACAGTTGAATATCATGGAAAATTTTCGAGCAATTTACCAAACGTTGATGTTACGATTTCAGTAGATGAAGATGAACTACTGTTACGGTATGTATCTATTCTATGTCGAAACAACATTGTATATGTGATATGTTTTTAAAAAGTTTCATTTCTGTTTAGAATCCGAGATCGTGGTGGAGGTATGCCAGGATCTTTACTTGATAAAATCTATGATTATCATTTTTCATCGAATGATTTATCGAATGAATCAAGTATGTTATCATATACTGATTTTGATAATCATTTATATGATCAACTTTCAACAAAGAATATGCAGCATAGAATGAGCGGGTAGAAAAAAGTTTTCTTCTTATTGTATATTTAATACAATTTGCTTCAGATATGGTTTTGGTGTACCGACATCACGTGCTTATTGTGAATATTTAAATGGTTCGTTAACGTTGGAAACAATGTTCGGTATTGGCACTGATGTTTATGTACGTCTTGGACTTTTAACATCAGAAAATAGTATTGTACGTTTGTAAATTCATACAAGAAACATTCGTAGTAGAATCTTCTACTGATAATTATGTGAGAATATTTTACAATTTATGTAATTTTGTTCTCTTCTATGTTTCATATTCAAAAACTAAACTTGTCGAATAACTTGTTGTGTTGCTTTTTATCATACCCTAGTTATGTATAAATATATATATATATAAGTAGGTTCGTTTTTGTTTCGTCGAAAATTAAAGTTCGAATAAAAGGATGTAGACTGTAAGTAGTTTATTCACAATTTTTTTTTATTGAACAGACCATTTCACAGCAATAATTCTAAATGGATCCTTTGAAAGAACATATTATTGAACATTATTAGAATTACACATAAACGATTAGACTCATCGTGCTAATATCGAAATTCCTGAAATCGTAAGAGTCTTGAGATAATGAACATCGGTATCCACATCTATATGTAAATATATGTTTCTCACTTTCCTTTACACACACACACACATCATTCTTCTATTTGATTTTATTATCAAGATTAGCTGTTTATAAAATACAATCTAAATCATTTGATCGAAATTTTCGATTTATGAATGAATTAATGAGAATTAAAGCAATTAGAATAATTGTTCTTATTCTTTCTTCTTGTTTTGTTCAACTTTTCGTTTGCCTAGAAAAAATAAACATGTTTGATTCTTGGATTATGTGTGATCGATTTAGAACGAGATGGAATAATTGTGTAATCTGGATTAAAATGTTTTTTAATGAGTTTAAATATTCATTGTGAAATAATTAATTTTTCTCAGATTTCTACTCAATCTCATCTCGTGTTGACAATGCCAACCCAAGTATTCCATAGAAACATGATTGACTTTTGTTTAAATTGAAATATACGAAACTAATGCTCTTGAACTATTTTATTTAGTCATATAATATATTTTTGTAACAAATATATTCTCATCCTGTACTTTATTTCAAGTAACTTCTAAGAAATAAATCGAACACGATTTATAGGTGATATTGAAATTTCTCTGATGACTATTTGCTTATCCAATTGTCATCAGCACTACAGTAAGATATATCAACAGTAGTGTATAGTTCCGAGAATATAATTTCTCGCCTACTACTATTATATTGATCGAGATACGAGACTTTGTTAAAAATATGCTAGAATCTTTAATGGTAAATTTGTATCTGGAATAATCAAGTATAAGGGTGATATATTATTTTATCGAGTCTGACCATGCTATCAGAATGATGTAAAAAGCATTTGTAGATCTGCCTGTAGCATTAATTCGAGTGGAGGCGTCTATATAGGAGAACGACTAGTGAAGATTTACAAAAAAAAAGAAGTTTTACAAAATTAGGCGAATGCTGGGTTCTGATAGTACAGATAGACTGATATACTATGTGTTGCATTTGTCTTTAGTTTTTCAGCAAATAATCTCGCGTGACACTTTCATCATAATAAGAAATGTCGCGTGTCATGCAGTATGTGGCAAGTGAATTTTTAAGTGTTATACTATATTTTTTCTTAATAAAATGTAATGTAGTTCTCTCAACTTGTTGGTCAGTTTATTTTTCATTCATCGAATCATGTTCAACACTATTTCAATAAACTTTAAATGAATCGGTTAATCTCACATGACAGAAAATCAAAGAATAATTGTATGTATGCTAGTTTGAAAATCGTGCGATAAAATGGGAAATACGTGGAGGTTAATCCATGTGACCTTCAAAAAGTACAGTCTGTTTATTATCAATCTGCAAATTGTTAAATTTGTCATTTTCTCAGTGTCAATAGAAATTTCTTCAAGAAGAAAATTTCCTCGGGAGAAAATCATAAGGAATCTTTGAGCGAAACTAAACGTATCGAGTCTTTACATCTAGCAATAGAATCGTATAAAAGTAATTTATTCATAGGAAAACAAAAGGATTTCATGCTTCAAATACTATCATTAATCATAATATGATAGGACAAAATGTTTTTTTTTTCTGTGGAGCAATATATCTGACCATATTTAAACAATAGATCAAGTTCATGTTGTTGTAAATTTTTCATTGGCTCATATAAATCTAACTTTAAATAGTTTTCTTTAAAACGATTATGTTGGAGAGATTTAATTGTAGACATCGAGCATTGATGAACATTTTTCAATGAAGGATGATTGCATTATAAGATGAATACATCTAATATGCTAAAAAAGTATAGTCGTGGTGTGTAAAAACTTTAACAATGTCTATGGAGTCGAATGAAGTAAAATTATATCTTTTTTTTTAAAATAAATATTCCATTCTTTTGATGAAAAAAAAATAGACACACAATAAAACTCTGTTGAAATCAGAACATGTCAAACATAATTATCAATGTAATGATGCAGAACGGTAATTTTTGTAGATCAGTTCATTTTCATCTTCAGATTTATGTCAAAATGAAATTTCTACATACGATGATTAACTTGATAGAGTTTCATTCTTTTTATCATGATTATCGTAGCTTATCACATGAAGTAAGCTGAAAGAAAAAGATTAATCGAATCAATTATGAAGTTTTATTACAATGTAATATTGTCAACAGATTCAATGAAGATGAATTATCTACCATAGAAGAAGAGTATCGAGACATCGCTTATCAAGATATGAGGCGATTATTTTCGATTTAAAATTACGTATCTTTGTTTTTTTGTCAAAGTGACTTGTAAAAACTCGATGGTCTTTCAATCACAGAGTACATATCCATTGTTTATCAAACATAAAATAAACTCATTGATCTAAATAGAAATAAGAACCAAAACTGCTCTTATTAGATCTAGGTTAACTTCCTTAATTAACAGCACGTTGTATTATACACGTATAATATTCTCGCGATTTTTCTATCATTTATTTTCGAAAAATTTTCATGAAACATACCAAAACAACAGTAGGAAATGGCATCATCAAAGTTAGTTTTTAGACACAAGAATCCATCTGTAGTACTCATCATTAGTTTTCATATCCTACTCAAGATTTAAACACAGATAACCTATGGAATCGACAGGCAGTAATGTCACGGATACCTATTTTTATCCTATCACACTATATGTATGACACATGAAGAGGGATAAGTATAAGACATGACATATACGCCTTCACATGTTTACTAATTTGTGTAACGCAGGCAACTATATATGTATGAATGTATTGACGACTAGACATCTGTTCTGCCATCTATGACTGTTTCATATTGACTGATCTAATATATCATTAAAATGGTGAGCAAACGCATTTAGAACAGTTTCCTTATCAGTGTGTTAGTCAAATGTAATTGATGTTTTATCTCATTTTTTCTCGAAGATAAGACACTTGAAAGTATTCTACAAAATTATTTTAATCCTAACTTTGAATAGCAGATTAAAGAAGACATATTTCGTAAACATGGCTTCATTTCTAGTTATTAAAATGAGAATTACAATTTATAGGCATGTGTCAATTTTAAACATTTCATATTGCCTTATAATTCTTTCGATACTCAGCGTAGTGTGTGCTTTATCTAGGTTAATTAAGATGGTGAATTTAGTGAATTAGAAAAAAAAATTCTGTCAGCTATCGAACATTTTATTAAAAATGTTACGATTCAATCATTAGGTAAACTGGTCAAAAAAAAAAGAAATCACTGACTCCTACATATTGTTAATCAATCTTTTATTTTAAGAACATAAGCCGAATCTATGGTTTCATTAACGCGTTTATTCTTTTTATGAGATATTCATTTAGTGAATAAAAGCAATTCTACTAATGAATTATTCCAACAGAACGCTTAGTAGAGTCTGAGTAATTATTTTATATGATCAGAAGTTCATGAAAATTTCAATGATTAATCTTCAATATTGATGTAATAGAAAACAACCATGAAATTGAGATTGTTAAAATGAAAGAATTCGAATGAGAATAAATTTTGATACTTTTTCTTGTCTCAAAGAAGAGTTATACTAGTAAATTCGTTCATTTTTACAGTTCAATTGTAAAATGTATGTAAGTGTTTTTCTTAAGAAAAACCTGCTTCAGCTAAATTCAAAAATTGATTTACTTTCCGATGTTAAACAATTCTTGAAAAAAAAATGAGCAATTCACACAGCTCATGTGGAGAAAAGGGACGATGACTGAAAGAGAAAATTACATGTAATGTTTATTATAAACAATGGTTTCTAAAAAGAAAACTTCAATACGTAATTTTCATTACTACGAACGGTGTCATTCCTTTTTTTTTGTTAGTTGTCGTATGGTTTGGTAGCCTACAAAAAGCTCGACACTTTTTTTCTTCTTGTATCACCATTGTATGGGCTAACTTGACACTAATCTTTACTTGTTTCAATGAATAGTAGACGTCTACTTTAGAAATGTAACCCCAGAGTGTAATTTTTTGTTACTTCAACGTGTTTGGGATTCTGCTCTGCATTTTTCTAGTGTAGATGAATGAAAAATTGAATAAATAATATCACTCTGTCGTATTTCTTTATGTACTATAGAACCAGAAAATAACTAAAACAAAGAACGACACCGTTTGGAGTAGTAGTGAAAATTATGTATGCAAGTTTTTTTTCCCAATCACTGTATCGTAGTACTAGTTTTTGACTACTGAGGAATTCTTAAGTAACTAGAAAATCAATCTTGTCAGTTTATAGTTCGCTGACTTCATTTAGCAAAGAAACTGCATCTATTACAAAGTAGAATTACAATTACGGATGTATCAATTCCAATTCTTAGAATTAGTCTGAAAAAACAAATTGGTAATTGAATTATACTTAGCGGAAAATTATGTAAAAGCAACGGTTTTATAAAAACCAATGCTGACCGATCAATTCAAATCCAAGAATTGGAATTAGTGCATCCCTAAGTACATTTTTTTCTTTATTAGTCGATTGTTGATTTCAATTGGATAACAAAATTCTTTGGAGGATACGCACGAAAGAAGACATCCTACGGAGGTTGAAGTTAGTTAAAAGCATGCCAAATAATCGTCATGAGTTATTTCTGTACCAAATATGACTAAGATTCTTGTTTATTATACTTCTTTTCTTTTCAACATATTTAAGTGCATGAAATATCTGGTCTGTTAACAGTGCCAAACCCTAACGACTGCTTAGATTGATTATTCATGGTAGAGTTTCATTAGATGCTGTTTTTTACAATAAGAAATGCAATTGTATAATTAAAAAGAGAACGGAATCTATATGTATGAATACTTCTCGGGTTTTTTTTTCCATTTTTGTTTCTAAGGATAACAGATGCTATTGTTCATTTAAAACAAAAGGGATCTTGGTGATAGTGACACTGACTGAAATCAGACTTTTTTTTGCAAGATTTCATTTAGAGAAAAACAAAATACTCTGTGCAAATCAAATGAACGTAAGTTATTTTGATAGTTTTCTTGATAATCAAAAAAGTCAAAGATAGATTTGAATGAGTTCTATCATTGAATCATATACATAGATGATATTCTATACTTTTATTCTTTAAATCAATAGTAATGAGTGACAATGTCAGTTCTTAAAATATATGCACAGGATATTTAGATAAAACTTCTTATGAAATCGTAGTTCTGAAACATTCATTACAAGTTCGAATTTCCAAAATCTCTTTATGTTTGATAGAACTTTGTAAAAATATCATAGACCGTATGTTAGAATGAAGTCAAACTTATGTAAACTCACCTAACTGTCTTTACTTGACAACAGAAATTTATAGATACACAGAGTAACTTAGAGATTATCTGTTTTATTTAAAGCAAAACAAAGGATGATGGACCATCAGAGTAGATTGTAAGGGAAAAATCATGTCATATGTTCACAGTTTGTAGGGAAGCATTACTTAACCAGGACTTGAAGCATTTGAGAACAACGAAAGAGGATGATTATTGAACAACTGAATTCTATTTTCCTTTCTCGAACTAAATTAACTCGTATATAATTTGTAGAAAAAAAATATGATTCATTATCTTTTTCCCGTTTATAAACTTCCGTTTTCTCCACATCGGTTTTTACTTTCAATAATTTTTGATATTATCGATACTATTCACCATATGTTAAGATAGCAAAAACATTGCTAGAACCCTAGTAATCTATTGTCTACTATTTTAATTTTCTTTATAGAACTCTTCATTGAAACAAAGAATCAAGATCTGTCTTCACTCACTGAAATTAAATAATCATATAGATTATCTTTGAAAATGTTAGTTGTTTCATTTTAAAACAATACAAAATCACTAATAAACTAGTAACTAATAGGATGTTTATCAGTTCAAAAATTAAATTATGATTGACCTATTCATTTTTACGGCTGAATCTTCCATGTATTATCTTTCTTGTTGCGTATGACTCCGACAGAACTATTTGTCTTATGACATAATTTATTTTTGATGAGTTAAGAGTGAAAAGAAGGCTCAAGTGATTCCGATACTTCAAATTCAATGCTGTCATCCTTGATCCTCACCCTATCATGTGTGATTTCATTTTTCTTCCTACTCATTAATCAATAAGAGATAAATAATCGTAATACAACAAAACGATAATATTGAATGAGGTATTATGGACATAGCAAACGTCAAGTTTTTTATTAACAAAATTAAGATTTATTTATCGGTAAAAGAAAGACTAGCTGAAATGTATCGTATTTCAACAGAAAATAGACTAACAGGGGTCACAATGAGCTTTGGCAAAAATTAGGATAATAGCCAGGATACATTATGGAAAAAAATCAAGACCTTTTAAGCTTTATCATAGTACTATTGAGCGGTATGAAAGCTGCACAATAGTAAGTATGTCTATCGATGATAGCTCATTGAAATTAGTAGATTATATTTCTTAGAATACATATTTCGAGTTCTACTTATTCGTTTTCCTTAGTCGTACACAAAAGCATAAGAAAAGTTAGTATTCTCTCACTTTTAAAAACTCTATATCTATCTTTTCAACACTCGAACCGTTCCCCTGGATAACATCTTCTTCCTTTGCCCTTAATTTTCTTCTAACATATAAAACAGCATGATATAGATAACACCGAAGCACTGATGATAAAAATTAATTCGAAATTTAAATCGATTATAACAAGAAGAAAACAAATCGACGACATAAATCAAAATTTGAGTACAATCTTTATTTTTATAGAATTTGTTCAATAAATATTTCTATAAAATTTGAAAGAAACGTTGAGTAAAATCGACGAGCATGCCAAAACTACGTGTATGTACTCCTACGGAAATCAATCTTGAAAATCCGGATTTTCAGTCATGCGTAGGAGAATCAGAAAAGTAGTATCGCTAGGGTAGACCTAGACTATATGGATTGTTAAAAAGAGCGTTGTGATTTTACAACAGCTGATTCAATAAGCTTAAATAGAAACATCCTTTTCAGTTGAACAGTAATAGAAAGGTAGCGCTAATGGTTATGCATGAGTTTTGAACTAAATCACGTCTCCCGATAAATTTTAGTATCCTTGAACTTTTCAACATTTTTTCAGTTTCCTATTTCCGATTGCAAACACTGACACTCTGCCTACAATCACCGTACAATATGCTGATAGAATTATGACTCGTTACAAATTATATATAATCCGATGGTTGTCTTTTGACATTGCTACAGAAGATTGTGCATGCGAAAACAACGGTAATGAAATAGTTTTATGTTCAACTTCAATGAGCCTAGTTTTTCATAAGCAAGATTAGTCAGTGTTAATTAGAATATAGAAAAAAAACATTTTCAATGGTTGTCTAACCTTTTTATAAGTTTAACATTGATCCATCAATATATTATGAGATTCTATCTCTTTCATTGAGAATTAAGTACAAACTTTGAACATTTTCTTGAAAAATTATTTTGTACGCTTCGTTAAATTTTCATTGTAAATAAAGCCAATTATTATAACATGAATATTCTCTTGACAAAATTAACGCATAAGATCTTTTCGAAGTGATATATATATATAATGAAAAAAAAAGCATGAGTTGAATACTTCATTATAAAAATAATGCATCTGTGAAGTCTTGTACTTTCAAAGGACTCAAGTCTCGTTTAATTTTTCGTCTATTTATATAATATCATTCATGCGTCGGCAAAGTGATTTTGTAAAATGAAAAGACATTATATCTTGAGATGACTGTTAAGCGTGACATACGTATATGTAACGCTATTTCACATGTTCTTTCAAGAATAGTAATACGTGTCAGAGAATTTTATTCAACATGTTTATTAGTCAAAAGCAACCAGAATCAATGATGCACCATTAGTATAGCATCCACTTCCAGGATCATGGACTGTTTTTTAGGCAAGTATCCCATAATCACACCTTATTTTTGTAGTTAATGTGTAAACAATGTATGTGAAGATTTCTTTAAAAATTTAAGTTGTTAGGGTGACTTCATTCGTGATTACATTCGAAAATCATAAAAGTAATAACTATGATTGCTCATTAAAGTAAAATAAATAATAAACAATTGAAGACGAGCTAGATTCATTGCGACTTATTAGGACGCGTACTCAGTGTGGTGACTCATATCGATTTCCATCATTTTTCACCTATTGTATTCCGATTAAAAATGCAAATTAAGTATTAATGAAAAATAAGAATATTTTTTTAATCAAATTTCACCGAGAGCTGTAATCATTGAGTGACCGTTCTGCTGTTCTATAGACTGTACGTATGATGCTATCTCTCTGAATTTGAATAGATGAGGATGTGAACAAATTAGTCTTGCAAATACTTCACTTGACACTTCACACGATAAGAAAACAGCATTCATTTGATTTTTCCGAATGTACTCATGAAAAAAAAAAGAACACTCTACTATTGAACTCGTATTAAATAGTTTTTTATCTGCCGCACTTTAATTATAGATTTACTTGGAATTTCCTGATATCTATTGCACACAATATGCAAATAACTGAAGATTACTAGGTAAAGCTCTCTTGTCAATTAAATTAAATACATGACTTATTAATCGGGTCAGTGTCTGTCAATTTCTATAATTGTCTACTAGTTTACAATGGCTTGTATGAAGTGTTTAATCATTTTTCTTAAGAATTAGAAAGGTTAAAACATAAAATACGAAACATTTAAAAGGATACTCACAAATAAAAATATCACTCAACTCCATGACTAATTCAGTTCCTAAAGAAGCGTGAAATGGAATACGTAACGTATCATTAAAAGAAAAATTTCGATGACCGTCATTTGAGAATCAACTTTTGAAAAGAATAAATGTTAATTAAAATTTTTGTATTACATAACTCGATAGACAATCAGAAGTTAACTAAAGTTACGGTTTGAGTTTCAGAAAGAAAAAGAATATCAGTTTTTAAGCCTACTTTTAGTTATCATTAACGCCTTTTGGCAAAACGTGATTTGATTGAAGTCCATTTAAATGCTCGAAGCTATCATTGAAACAAAAGCTAAGATGAGGCCCTGGCCTACAGTCACAAGAAAATTTTCAAGAAATCTTTGACACTTTTCATCAGGGAATAAGTATGATGTAAATAATTATTATGCATATCAGTTGCAAGTATGTATCATAGTTAAATTCATTTAGATGTCAAGTTCATCGTATACTGATATAGAAAAATGAATCCTACGCAGCCCGTGTCTTTTCACTTTAAAATCATACTGCGATAAGTGTTGATTGTCGACAGTGTTTTTCTACGAACGTTTTACTAACTTTGTTGTCACTTTAATCAGATTAAGAAGGGTATTTGTTTTTCTTCCTTAAGAATATTCGATCTATGAAGTGTTCACTGATTTTATCAAGTCAGTACCGTCCAGTAAAACACCAATCTTTTGAATAGTGTACCACATAACCTTTAATCTATCCTCCGTACTAAAATTTTTCCTATCTTATATGTTTTATAACTTGAATAGAGACTATATATTGATGGATAGTTTTAATTTTTGCTGAAAAGTTTTTTGTTTCTCTTTTCAATAAAATACGACTGATAAATTCATCGTATTTTATATTTTTAAGTCTTCAGGTCGAAGATTTATTAATAGAAAAAGAAAAGAATAACGCACTTTTACACTTAAGACGATAATCTGTTCTGCATCTATGAGCTATAAGATAAATATTTAGTACAATTATTAGTGTGATGCTTTAAACTAAAAATTCGAAGTTCTTCATAAGCGTCAACTTCATGCAATGGTATTCTATTTGTATCAACGGTTTGTACGAAAGTAATTGATTAAGTATTTCTAACATAGGTTCCCACGCTTGTTCCCAAGATATTCATCCTCTTTTTTTTTTCATTTAATATGATCATCAATATTCATCTTGGACTGCATCAACAAGTAGATTTGTCACGAACAGGTTGCGAGTATCGATTTATCAGTAGTTATAATTCATTATAAATTTTCAATAGTTTACATCCATTCAATTCTATTCTGCACTGAATTGAAGTACACGAGAAATTTTAGTTCGAGTAATTGAAATAAGATGCAGGTAGGATGAACACTTCGAATCGAAGACGTTGCCGTTTCTTGATCATTTAATTTCATTCACGTTTTTTTTTTATTGCTTATGCAAATCTTGGATAAGAAATCGAAAGTCAATCGAGAAATCTATAGAGAAAACTAAATGTGGAATGTCATGCGTTACAATTATAATTGTATTTTTCTTAATTTAGAAAAACTACAGATAAGAATAGCTGTTAGCACAATCCTTGTGGGATTAAAATACGAGAAAATGATAGGACTACTTCGTACCGTAAAATAGTAGATTCCAATGTAAGACACTTCTCATTTTGTTCAACAGTAGGTATACGATTGATATGAATGGAAATGATCGTTCGTTGAACTTCAAATTCATAATTCATACATTTGAATAATGAGGAATTTGTTAAGTATTCATATAACGTTCAACCTTCCTACATCAACAACCATTCTAGATCAGATTTAATAAAAGCTTGACGAAAAAAGCAATAAAAATAAATGAATAGATACTCATTATCATACTTAATGATGGCATGTTGTATAAATTATTAAAATCGAAGGCATATAGTATGTCAGGTTGTTGAGTACCTAGCGAATTCATTGAAGGTGATAATATTTCAAGTCGAAAAGATATTTAATCTCTCTATGCAACACTAGTTCAAAGTACATCGATAGACATGTCTTGCATGCTATTTAACTTTTGTCCTTGTTAAAACTTAGCTTTGTCAAATTATTCTTAAGTTTATATTAGATAACAATGATTTCTGTTAGATATAATTAATTATAAATATAAAATTTAAGGTTCTAATCTTTACCAATGAGAAATAGTCGAAAATCGTCTCGATACTGTACCATATTTTTCAAGTAGAACTTTCCTCATAGTAAAAATACGGTATGAAGTCTCAGATCGCAGCTCTATGTCAGTCGATCTTTCATTGATTCATGTGACTTTAACATCGAAATCCCACTAGATTAAGTATAAATCAGGTGAATTGAAATACAACGAAGAATCTCGTTCTCATTTTTTCTAATATTACTGAATTCTAAAAACATAGACAAAGAAAGATAGTTCGATTGACTGTTGAAGCTGATAATGTGGCACATAGATGCCGGTGTCTGATAAGCTAATTGAGCAGTGTGTTTTATTTTACTAGAGTTCATGCAATTGCGAGCCTATTTCACATAGTATATCATTTAACTTTGTTCATGTCTAAACCAGCTTTAGAATGTCAACGATAGTTATATATTGACAATATCAAATACTTTCAGTTTTAAACAAGATTTAACTGCTCAAATATCAGGCGTCTTTATTTTTTAATTGAGATGTCTGTGTTGGATAGAAATCAGAAAAAGAGTCAAAGCCGTTCACATTTATTTTTTTTTACTGACAAGCAAAAAAAGTGCTTCATATTTTTCTTCTCATAAGAAGTTTCTGACAACTTTTTTGAAAATACCGTGACCGAATCCACTCACTAACTCAACACTTGTGAATTCTTCATCCATTTTTTTTCTCTAAAAAAAATTAAGTAAAGTAATTTTAAGACACTTATACTAAGCTCTGGAATCTAATTTTTGTGATAGTTTTTATGTTGTTTTTAAAAGATCATTTAAAATTTTTACATTTGACTGATTTTTGTTTTTCTTCATTATTCATTCTAGATAGATAAAAGAAATCAATTTTTTTCCATACTATTCATCATCATTCAATTCAATTTAACACAATGAAATATATTTCAGTATTTCTTTATCTGTTATTCATTATAATTATTCAATTCAATCAGCAAAAAGCGTTTCCCCTAGATTTGTCAAGTGAATCAACTGAAATCGATCCGTTATTATCGTACGATAACACCGATCACATTCAACGGAAACGAGACATACGTCTTATTACACATTATTTTAAACGCTTTTATAATAATCGTAATGTTGAACGTTTGTCCAATGATCGTAGTCTTAAACGTTTCCCTAGTGATCTATCACAATTTCAACAGCAACGAAAATTCGGTAATTCTAAATATGGCCGAAGCATACTCAATAAATAAATTAAAAAAATTTTCTTTCATACTGTTTGCTCCCTGCTCATTTAATGTTGTTACTTGAATAATAAACATCATGTAGCTACAAAAAATAAACATAAGATTACATGTCATCATTGGCAAGACGAAAGCATTATATCATGTAGATTTCTATGACAATCTTTGTTTCTAATACGTTTTCGACGAAAGAATCCATATTTAATTGTTAGAACGATTCGAATGCCTTTGCAATTTTTGAGTGTATCGCAATTTTTCTTATGAACTCACTCGAAGAAGAATTTTCTTCGAAACTTTTGTTTTTTTAGCCAACAATGTCACAGGTAAACGGCAGCATAATGAATTGTTCAATAATGACACTTGGATTCATGATGAAGATCTTTTTTCCTGAATCCTCCAATTAATCATGACAGCGTGTTTATAATCAAGCTTATTAACCCGTAGGTACATGAAACAAAAGAATTGCTAACTAAATCATCTCGAAGAATATATAAGTTGTTGTGATGATATTCAAATACTAAAGGTTATTGATTAGTCACATTGTCTTTCTAAGTTGTAATATGAATAAGCTTGAAAATGTTGCAGAATGACACAGCATGAAAAAGCCTATGAAATGAACTTAATGCAAACGTGATATTATAAAAACGAAGAGAACAAGTCGACCTGTAAAGTATTCGATTGTGCCGAAGTTATTCATAGTATTACTCTCTACTTGTAGTAAAAGGAAGAATCCTTTGTGAGACTTGAAATATTTCAAAATCCTAGGCCGATATTTGAAATCTTCCTTCATATAAAAGGCATATGAAAAACAAACATTTGTTAGAGAACGAAAATTTTGTCATGAAAATACACATCTGTCAATACTACGGTTTCAGATTGTTTGACATTTGTTTATCGATAGTTTGAGGAATCAAGTGACATATCCAATCATTCGTTTCATATCGAAGAATGGAAATGAATAAAAACCTGAACACCATTAACTCATAAGTACATTAAATTCTAGTCTCTATGTAATAGTTGGGTTCGGTTTAATAACCATGAACTATGTTTTTTTTAGGTAGTGCCTATGTCTCATGTCAAGTGTCGAAAGTGAAAATTTTCATTCGCTTTCTCTTTGAAAGTCTATTTTGATTATGTTTGATGTTTGTGTTAGAAAAGTCAACTTCCATAGTTCGTGTGTGATTGTCGATTTCCTCTTATCCGTAGGTATCAATTTATTCTTCGTTGACAAACACACCCCATCTCATACCCACACAATAACCCTGTTTCTTCTGTAAGTCTACTTGTGTTCACTTTTTTCTATGTAACGAGGATGAGTACCACTAAGAAAAAATAAACTTTATTTTCCTATACAATCAAAATCGATTGTGTTGGTTTTGTTCTTGAATATGAGTTCGAAGAAGCATCAAGAATGTAGCAACGAACATAGAACAAAACTTAACTAACAGAATATATGTTGTATTTTGATGAAAACATATGACGCATTATCAAATACCCAATAGAAGAATATTATTTCGTAATAGAAATGTTGTGACTTCATTATAATAGAAGAACTCACAGTCAATACCAATCTTTCTTTAATCCTGAGAAAACAGAAATGAAAGAATAGACACAACTGCCACTCATCGATAAGAACGAATGAAACAAACAAATATGATTCGAAGTGAGATTTTTGCACATGACTGATTTTTTCTTTTCAATCTTTCGATGATGTTAGCTTGAGATTGATACATCGGACATGAACATACTTTGAAAAACAAATCTTCGAAAACTGAACTTTGGTTGTAAATTTGAAATATGTGGAAGATATTAGAATTTTCTCTTCTTATAACATTCACGCTGTTATCTCTTGAAAATTCCTCATTCAAATTAGACAAATCTTACTGTGTTAGATATCCTACTTGATCGTTGTGGCAAGAATGACGTATATATCGTTTACATTACATGAATCATCCATTGCAATCAGAAAAAAATTACTTGCCGTGAATAATACGTTCTTTTCATTTTTTTTTGCATAAGGGACAATTCAATATTTATCTTTATTCACTCAGAAGAGTAAGGAGTTTGTTTGCTACAAACATTGGGTTTTTTCTCATTTTCAAAAAGGCAGCCAAGTCAACACTATGATGAAATGTAGATGATACTTATGTAAGAATAAATGTTCAAAGCAGTATTATCGGAAGTTGCCAACAACAATGTTTATAAATACTCTCGTGGATTGAAAAAAATCAAAAACAAATCGATGATTGTCGTGAAATTTATCCTGGAAACACAAAAGAAAGCAGGCAGTATGAATAATCATACTGACACAGTTTAAAATCCATTCATTTCGAGCTATATTTTTACTATGTCAATACAACGGATTAGAGTTTTAATCATAGTGATGGAGTTTGTTTTCGTATTGAAGTTTCTAGATAGTCTTTAATTGTTTCGACATGTTTTAATCATGCTATTATTCAACGAGATCTTATCGATGAAGCATCAAAATGATGACCTACCATCATTCGAAGGCAATGCTCTTCATGATATTGGTGACTAATATGTCGTTTTCTTGTTGAGAAGAATGAAAAACTTAATAAGAAGTTATTCAAAATGAACATACTGTAGATCATTCGTCAATATCTTGAGAGATTTCTTAGCATGGTACTATATCACAAAAAGAGATCCGAATACGTTTATTCTTGAAAGTGTACCGGCAATCTAGGCGTGTGAAATTTGATTTTCATTTTTGCGTACACGTGGCAACCCATCATAAAATATAATCTTGGATGTCTTCAATAATGTTCGTTTTTCTCTTCGATTACTCTTTTTTATTATGATTAAAGATCTTATCGCAAATATTTTAAGTTTAATGTGCATGAACTCTGTTGTCTCCACAATAGAAAAAACACACAGAAGAGTAATATGAAATAGTGAGGTTCTCTCATAAGAGTCTTAACTGCCATACTTTTCAACACATGTGCGGCAAATACAACCACCGTGACAGTGATGAAGTAACACATCTTCGGCATTGACAGGACTTTGGCAACAGGAGCAATTACGTAAGTCATTTATTTGAGCACTATCACTGGGTGAACCTTTTAATGACTCATTGGTTCTATAAACGCTTTCGGAGTTCATTACCAGCTTCTGCATCAGCATACGGTTCTGCCTTGCTAGAAACGCGTTCTCATAGATTTGTGACTTTTGGCGCTCTTTTTGTGGCCAGATTTGGCTTAGCTGACAATATGTGGATGCAGCGGAACATCGCTCACTCATCGGCTTTCCCTTGTTGAACACTACAAGAAGGAAACGATTTTGTTCGTTGTTACGCTGCGTTTGCTTTTCTAATTGCTGTCGAACTGCTTGTAGTTCATCTACCAATGGTTCATATATATTTTTTAAACTTTCGTAAATATCATCGATCGCAGGACGAATTTTTTCGAACGGACACTCTCTTGTGTGCTCCGCCAATGTATTGCGTGTACCCTTCCACTTGCACTTGATGTTGAATGCTGGACACGAAACTGTTTGATTGGGACATTGTTTATCGTGTTCATTGATGTCACCTCGCTGAATATTCGCCTGATTGCATCGTTTACATCGTAGGAGAAGCTTTTCAAGTTGATTAAGCACAATGCGAGTCGAAATTGGTCGAAATTCTTCCGCAGATGCTCTACAACGACAAGTTGGGCATGTTGATTGACTAGCGATCCATGGAGCAATACATTTTTGACAAAATGTGTGACCGCATGTTCCACTAGTAGGTAATTGAAAGGGTAGAATGCAAATGGAGCATTTTAGTTCAGCGTCAATGGAATTCTCATTCATATAGTCATAATTATCGAGCCCGTTTCCTAGTTTGTTCGAAGCTGTCATTTGCGTCTTAATGCTTCTGATAGTTTATAATGTGTGAATAGAGGTGTAAGCCGAAGGGTTGAATAACGGCGGCTCATATCAAGTTTCATTTTTCGACAGCTTCCAGCGCCTGATGATTTAAATTATTATGGCGCTCCTCGGCGACGGCTATATAGCTTGAGATATTGTTTTCACGGCGGCGGCGTAATCTTTTATTTATAGTTTTTTTTACGGCGGCGGCGGCTGAGTTTTATATTGATGAATTTTTTGAAATTAAGATATTTCTTTTATTTCAATCCGTGTTCATTATCATTTAAAAATAGCCTATATGAAAAAACTGTGTTTTCTGTTATCATACAATGAAAAAGTAAATAATGAGTAGTAACACAAACAAGTGTCACAAAATATACACATATCAAAACAAGACTAGAATAAAGTTCAAAAAAAATAATAAACTATCAGATATCTTTTAATAAATTATAATTATCATGAATCACTTGTATTTTTCCGACACTTTCTGGTAATAACATTGTTCTTTTAGCATTGAGAATGAGGCCAGTTGTTGAGAAGACCTGCTCACTTGGTGTCGATGTTGCCGGTATAGCAAGAACAATTCGAGTAAGACTTCTTAAATAAGGGAAAGCACTCGCTGAAGAGTTCCAAAATTTAAGTACATCATCACAGTTGATATCCAATTGTAAATAATTTTGTATTTCATCGAGAATCGGATTAAAGAGAGATGTGGTTATTGGTTTATGTTTTTTAATCAAGTTTTCTTTTAGCTTTTTTAAACTTTTTCTTGGTGAGTGTAAACTTTCTACTGACAAAGTCCGTTTAATTGAAGTTGATGACGATGTTGTTGGTGAAATAGAGCGTGGCGTTGCTGTTTTTTTGAATGAGTGTGATTCTGACGATGATAATGTTGGGGTATTATCGGCTGTGGATGCTGGAGTAACATCGTTGATTTTGAACTTATTAATCATTTCGGATAATATTAGCTCTTTTGTTGTTTGGCATTTGGCTAGATATCGACTGATATCGATTTTCAGTTGCGACGGGTCCAGCAAAAATGCACAAATGTTCAGTGGAATCACAGGAAATCGATTATCTAAGTTTTTTGATAGCGAATATTTCAATTCTTGAATAGTTAATGAATCTCTTGTATCTGTCTCCAATAGAGACTCGATTTCCTACAATAAATAAACACTTAAAATGTGTTTTTAGACTAAATATTGCAGCAAACTTATGTTCATGAAAAGTATTTCAAATTCAAACAGTATCTATATCTTCTTCTCATTTTATCCGACTATCACCACTTAGTGCTCATATGAAGCTATGGATCAATATTCTCAACTTACTATTCTTAACAATAAGCACAAACTATGTGTTGGATATGATTTTGATGCTGATAAAATCGTGGTAGTTGATTCAAATAAAGAAAGAAATTCAGTTAAATCATGAACAGTTTGGTTTTCAGCATCAGATAATATTAAATCGAAATGCTTTAACCGACCGAGTATAATTTCAATACCAGATATGTTGTTGACATACGAGCGAAGCATAAACAAAATTGTGTTCCAACGAGTTATGATACGCTTTTTCAAAGTATGAAATTCATTCGAATCATAATTATTATTTATTAAAACTGAACAATTGGATTTAAATACATTGTCACGAGTTTTTGACCTGAGTTTCAAATCATCAGATGACCATAACTCTTCGAAATCATTGTTTTGAACTCTTTCGTTCAATACTTCTGGGTTATCATCATCAATATTTGTAAAAGCTACATCTGCATCCATAATTTCACCAGCTTTATTAATCGACAGAATCAAATCATTGTATTTTTTATCATTGGATTGAAAATATTCATGTTCAAGTTCATATTGACGATAACGAAGCTTGTAAATAATTGATTGAACTTTATCCTATACTTCTGAAACGTAATGCATGTTAGAAAAGCAATCGGTCATTAAAAGATTGTGTATTCCATGAGCAACACAAAATATATGAGTGACATTTAACAGTCTCCATGCTTTACGCATGTTCGAAGCTTTGTCGGATACCTAAGCAAAGAAAAACACTAATTTCTAAACTTTCGACGGATAATTTCACTTACTACAATTATATCATTTGGATTTACACCAAACTCATTTAAAACATCTGATATCAGATTTTTAATAGCTTCCCCAGTATGAGCTTCATCAAATGGTACTGTCTTTAAACTATATTTGTGCAAATGTAAGTTTGAATCCAAAAAATGAATTGTGATGCAAATGTAAGAACGATGCTTGTACTTGTCACACCAAGTATCACATGTTATTGTTGGATACTGTGTTGATAATCTAATTTGTTGTTTTGTTTTTTCAACACATACATTAAAGATTTTGTTAAGATTAATAGGTGATAAAATAGTTCGAGATGGAATTTCATGTTTTTCATTAACGACTTTGTTAGAAATCAAGAAATCTTGAAAACCTAAAACGGATAGAATCCAAAGCATTAGAATGACTTCTGTTGAGTCTTTCTACCTTCATTTTCAACGATTGAAAATGGAAGTAGATCTTTGCAACACATTAAGGTCAATTGATGTCCAAGTTTTTCTTTCAGTCGTGGAGACTTAGATGCACTACGATCACGAGAAAACATTGCAGCGATATTATTACTTGTTCTTCTTGTCTCGTGAGCTTCAGTTAACTGATGCACTGCTAATAAATGATTCTTCATATTTCCTGTGCTACTTGTTGTACCATAAACACAGACACTTTTTCGAATCGACGAAAAACTTCCATCGGGACATTGTTCTTTGATTTTATCTAAGCATACTTTGCAATAAACTCGTTCAACATCTATAGGTTCATTAGTATTCTTGTATAAAGGTCCAAAATAATTCCATACAAATGATGGCCGTGGTACATTAGGGATCTTTATGTGGACCGAGAGATTTCTATTTAAATCATGAATTTTTTCCATGTCCACCGGCATTTCGATGTATGAATCCAAAAGACCTACAATCACAAAATCGTGTCAGAATTATCCGAGTATTATTAATAAACATTACCTATGTATATAAGTAGATCGATAGAAAGAACCAACAATAAAATCAATAATAATCAACACTAAAAATAGAATAGTCTGTGACTAAAAGAAACATTATTGATATACAACACTCACGTATATATTTTCAATTTTTAAGTAAACAGATGTTGCTATTGATGAAAACTATGCGCTATCGATGAGTGAAATACTTTTTGGTTCGCCTCAAGAGTTTTGTTTTTTTCTGGTTGAACGGGCTATTTTTTATTGTTCGTCTATTTCGTGAACAAAGTACATAATTGGCTCAAAATTATAGCGATAAAAGGAAAGGAGAAATTTTTGATTTGACACGTATAGATGTCAGCGGCGGCGATAGATACTATCGAAAATTTTTCTTGTGGCGGCGGAAGCGGCTGAACATTTTTTTTCAATACAGCGGCTGCTAGACAGTAATTTTTATTTCCCAGAATTTCACAGCGGCGGCGGCTTAATTTTTCAAAAAATCGGCGGCGACGGCGGCTCAGCCGTACGGCTTACACCTCTATGTGTGAATGAACTTTCACCCTGTTCCAATCAAGATAAAAAAGTGTTTTTGCGATTCATCAACATAAGAATAACTGAATTTATATGTTCCTTGAGCTGGATTTTTCCAATGGGGGCGTGGAAAAGAAAAAGAACAAACAAATCTTTTATAATAAGCAAATTTTGTTGACATAGTGACTGGGGTGGCACTTTCACTTTCCTTTCTGAAAGGAAAGTAAAATGTTGAACTTCCCTTAGTAAAGGAAAGGAAAGCCTTTTGACTTTCCCTACTTTCCTTTCCGAAAAGAAAGGAAAGGAAAGCTATACTATGAGCTGAGCGATACATCTTAAAAACTTTCATATATATATATGTGATCTGTTTAACATGTGAAGCCTTAACAGACTAATGTTGAATATTTCCCAGCTATTTCTTCATTAAAAATTTCTCGATTTTTTTCCTTCTTCATACTGATCACTTTTTAGGCTACCTTTGATTATCTCTTATTCTATTTCATTGATCTGGCACGGCCTGCTATATTTTCTGAGTTGTCTCTCTCTGGCTACATGATGATCCTAAATAGATTCTTACTTATGTCTTTGCTAGAAAAATCAATCATATATTAGATTTTACATGAGTGTATTCTTGATAAAATTGAATGCCTTCTATTGTCATCGACTAATATTAAGGATCATGATCTAAAACGGGATTTGAAGTATATAGGGTAGAAATTTAGACTCCTTCCCCCCACGGACCAACAAAAACATTTTATTTAACTAATTAACTACTAATTATCTAATTAATTAATTAACGGTCCATCACAGAAAGTGACCGACAGGTTTCAGATAGCATTAAAAAACGGTGACCGACGGCTTCAAATAATTATCGGAGATCATTTATAACTAACATTTAATTAAAATGTAGATACAGGATTTCCTTCTTGAAGTTCAATACTGTGAAGTAAGAAATTATGAAGAAGTATCTCAAATATACATAAAATGGCTCGCTTTTCGAGAATTTGCAGAAACAATTTCATCCTGCTTCTGATTATAATTCTATTGCCATAATGCTAAACACTTTTTTAAAGACATCTATCATTTTGTTTTTAGCTTTTAAGCATCCTTTTTATTCATATTTTACACGTGCAAGATGAATAGATAAATGATCGATATAAGATAGAGAAAACCAAAATAGATGATTTTCCATTGAGTTCTCATCTGAGATCTTGATTTGTTCTTGTTCACCTTAATTTTCAATTCATAGAAAAGTGAGCTATTGATGCAGACAAATCGCCCGACTTTCTTAATAATATACCGCGATCTGAATACTTTTTCATTTTTCCCGTTTCTCGAATCTTATTTCAGAGAAAAGAGTAGATGCTTGAAATTCAATTGCATATATTGCCCTTTTAAAGATATAATATTACATAGAAAATTGAGTAACTTCAGAAAATAAACAGCTAGCAGTCTAGTTTTCTTGCCTCAAAATTCGGCACTGGAGAACACTAATCTATACTAACGTCACATATTAAAGAGATTATCCCAAGTGATTTCTGTCGGGAACTTCAGCGAACAGCTTTCTACTTTAGGAAGGTTTAGAGCAATCTACTGAAAATTGAGTTACCTTTAACTTTGAATTTTATTCTAATAGATTCATTAATTGTTTTGTTTGATTAACGTATCTCAGACTCTGTGAGCCCGAAACAAATTAGTTTTCTCACTTCTCACTTACCACTTAACTGAGATGTTCAGATAACTCTGCTTGCCTTTCATGCTGATAGTTGTAGCGGAATGCGCTTTTTTTATCAAGAGTTTTAAAGTCTAGAAGGAAAAGTTATTAAAGAGGCGATCTTCGGCTTCTCCTGTTCTTCAATGTGACAGTTATGAGAGATCGATTGGACAACTAGATGAGATCTAGTCGTCAGCCTACGTGCGTGAGATGTCTGTCTGCAAGATATAAGGAAAATGAAAGCTGTTTTTGGCAGAATGAACTTTATTTTATCTATTTATGGAAAACCTATTAATCTTGGCGTGTGGCACTTGATTCCTCTCATGTGTGTGCTATAAGAATGCATCTTGAATGCGTTCATTACCAACATGAGCTAATTCAGGTCTGAACTTGATCAGTCACGATTATTATAATGGTAGTCTTACAATGAATGCACGAGAAAGTTTCTCAATTGTGAAGGTGATTTTCGGAACGTTCTAACTCAAAATCTTCAGGCTTACTCTTCAAAATTTTTGAAACGCGTGTAGCATATTGTCAGGAGACCACTGTCAAATAGCGGAAGACGCAACTTATAGCTGCTTGGATTTCTAAGCTACTCAATTTCTTCCACTCATTCTATTTTAAAGCATAATTAATAATCCCCCCCCCATGTGTCGCAGTTCTCTGACTCTAAAGATTTTTCTCTTGGTAAATTCAGAAACTGGAAAATTAGATCGATTGCATACTATATGAATCGCGTATGATCCTATAAAAGCTTGTTTAAACCCTCAAAAAATTGAGTTGATAAGTTCATAATTGTATGAAACCTAAGCAGACAGCACTGCCGAAAAAACTTTCACACACAAAAAAATGGTAAATAGCATAAAGCATGGGCTTGTAGCTAACAATTGCGGCTACTGATAATTAGCGGAAAAAGACCGTCTTTTGTTCTTTTTGTTAGCCTGATCACGTTTTTGACAGCGTTTTCTGCTTGAGAACTGGTCAGAAACAACCCACACAGAAAGGAAAGAAATGTTTTATCTCCCTTCCATTTCTGTTACTGACTTGAATGAAAACGAATCTCTTAGAAGTAAGGTGAAACAATCCTCAATATATTTTTCTTGTTATCAGAAAGAATTAAAAATACTCTGGATTTAATCATAGTGAACCCAGTGTGTAAAGATAAAATAGATTAGTTTAATCCTGAACAAAGCTCAAATGTGACAATCATCGTCGAAAATTGACTCCAAATTTGTGAAAAATAATGAGGAAACAAAGATCCGTTAGTGTTACTGATGTTTGGATGATTGCTTTACCACCTTTATCATCGTTCACATATATCCTGTAAAATTCTAATAAAATAGAAGATTTCAACTTTCTTTTCCTTTCTTTTCGGAAAGGAAAGTGAGGGAAAGCAATCACTTTCCTTTACTTTCTGAAAGTAAAAGGAAATGGAAAGTGCCACACCCTATTAGTGACTTGTGGAAAAAAATGGTTTGGCTGTGAAAATTCTCTACAGCGATACTGACACTCTCACTCAGCCACACTCTGCTATCTTCAGAATCGTTGTTGTTATGATTGCTTCATGACACTAAACATCTAGTTTTAAACTCCAAGGCAATAATTATTCAGCAAACGACAGCAGCAGCTACTGTCAGTAGAATAATGATTACTACTAGAACAGCTATACGTAATGGGATTTATGAGTTTTCAATATTTTTTTTCTTTACATGATGAATTTGCCTCATTGAAATCTGTCGTAGAGTTCGATCGTCGATCGATTTGTCACAAAATAATGCGTCGCATTCTGTTCGTTGCAAAAAGAAATTCATTGCAAACTGTTCGTTGTCTTTCTCTCAATTATTTTTTTTCTGTTTCGCGGCGAATCGCGATCTTTATTTCAAAGTCCAATAATAAGTAAAGAACCATAAAATATGTCACATCTACCTTTGCACATATTCCCATACCATAGTTTATTCCAGAGTTAAATTTTCGTGACCAAGCGTAAGAATATGAGACTTGATTTGATCCACAAACAGTCCTCATCAGGTTTACAATTTTAAGTTCAAAACGCGTCTATCCTGTTTCACGTATTATTCCGGTAGAACTTTATAATAGTGAAAGTCTATTCATATTTTCTTTATTTCTTGAGATGAAAGATGGAATAGTTGAATTCGAAACGAATTCTCCAATGAAGCTCATGAGAAAAATTCTGAACCTAGAATATTCTCGTACATTTTTGATTGATTCTGTATAATTTTAGATACAGATACTTAGAAAATTTAACACATTGCCAATATCATGATTAAAGTAATGGTACATATAGAAGAATACCACCAGTAAGGTGCACATTATATATCAAGGATTCAACGATGAAATTATTCGAAGAAACACAGTTTTCAATTAGATACATATTACGATTGAGAAACTGGTTTTCTTTCGATGAGATTTAAGGAATCCACAGAAATGGCACAATCATTCAGCTTTAAAAATTGCTCGAAGATGAAAAAGTACACCTGACTTTTGTAAGCATCCTTGTTACACATGTGTTGTATTCCACCACTCCATATTTCAATAGTAATAATTATAACATTATCTGGATTGATGAATACGTTAACGCACTCTCAGCTCTCACTCACAAAACGAATGAATCTAATTTGCACTACGGTATAACAGAAGAATTCTGTTAGGTTTATTTTTAGTATATTTCGAAAGTCATCAGACAGTTCAAACTACTTGTTCACGGCTGTGATCGTTTATGCTAGAATTCTCGTTATTGATTGAAGTACTTTTCTCAAGTTAGCAGTAATGAAATGAAGTGTCTGAAGTAGAAAATGGAAAAAGAACCTTCTCGTTCAGTTGTCGTTTCTGTGCAGAGCTGGATAAGTAGGGACTTTTTCTATTACGAATACGATTACGCAGAAATTTTCTGAGAACTTACTATCGAAAATTTAATGAATGCATTTAGAAATGACGCATAAATTTCGGGATCAATAAATGATGACAATCATAAATCAGCATTTTCTTGTTACAGGTTGTTAATATGAGGTTGTGGGTGCGTGAATATGGATTTTGTTTTCACTGGTACCCACATTCTAATTGAATTTTTCTTTTACAGCAGCGAATTCAGTCTATTCACTGAGAATGAATCACCTACACAAATTGAAAAGGCATTTATATAAAATTTGATTGGATTTTGGAAAAATGCAATTAACACATTTTATCAAGCATAAATTTGTTAAAATCTATACTTATCTAGGATTTCGAGTACAAATACTTGGACTATTTCGTTCAGCTCTGTTTCTGTCGCAACATGTGTACGTTTGGAGTATGAGTTTTCCGCATGCGTCTATTACAACATGCACCAGAAAACTTAGTTAGCGTGTGAATGTCGATATCGTTCGTTGTACATAATCATACTCACACCAACGTGTGCACGGAATCGCACTCACTTAAACTCGTACCTTCAGTTTCTCTTTCAGCGGTCAAATTTCAACTGAAAATACTGTACGCAATGGCAGATATTTGAAAGATTCAAGTCCAAATCAAATGATTGCTGCATCTCTCCTTTTTTTATATCGCAGATAAAGTAGCTTTCTATTGACACAAGTTTTGTTTTCATCTTATCTATACGTACTCGATTTTTTCTAGGTATCTATAAAAACATTTATGTTGTTATAAACTAGAAATTACAAGCTATATAAATTATTATTCAAGTGCAAGTATTTTCTTCCATACACATACTCGGCAGGTTCGCTAACAGTAGTACTATTTAATATTGAAAATTAATGAATCCAAATTCACAAGAATTGGACACAAATCCATTTGTGTCGTATTATCATAATTACCTTTGCAATTTACAGACTACTAACAATGAACTATTAAATGAGATTCTCCAGAAGAATGGTTCATGTTCATTCTTTAGAGATCGATTGATTTCATGCTTGCCAATGGGTAGTAGTGTTTCCGAACAAGGTGAATATGCATCGCTCGATGAATTTCGAGAGAAATTTCCATTAACAACTTACGAAGACTACCGTAATTATATTGATCGAATGGTTCTCGATGGAGAGAAGAACCTGCTATCGTCTGAAAATATAGTTTATTTTGCTACAAGTTCTGGAACCACGGCAAAGGTTAAACTCCTTCCTGTGACTGCAACAACGATGAAAAAAATTGGTGAATCAGTTAAACTTGGAGATTATATTGTCCGAAGATCAATTCTTCCTTCATCATCTTCGTTAACTGAACAAAAACTGTTCGTGTTGCAAAGTGGAAAAAAAGCTGAGACATTTCAGAGATCAAAAGACGGCATAGCCATCGGTCCTCTTAGTCAATGTTTATCAGCTATTGCATCTTCTTCTCGAAATCATTCAGTGTGGGCCACTAATAATGTTCTACCACTAGATACTGTTGAAGGAATCATTGATTTCGAGACAAGTGTGTTCGTTCAACTTGTTTTTGCACTGGCGAATCTAAACATTGACTCATACGCAACTGGTTTCGCTTCAGTGTTCATTCACACCATCAAGGTTATTGAAAATTATTTTGAAGAAATTAGTCTTTGTATTTCGTTTGCTAATTTTGAACATAGTTCACTCGTTCGTAAGAATGTATCCGATTCGAATTTCATATCAACCTTGAATCAAATATTGAATGAGGTAACTAACGAGTACGGAGGAGAGATTTATCGATTGAAACGAGCTGAACATATTCAAAATGAATTTTTGAAAAAGAATGTACCTGGTATTCTCCATCGTCTTTGGCCAAGCATGAGTTTTGCTTGTACAGCGATAGGAAGCACGTTTGCTATATACAAAGCCGATGTTCAATTTTATTGTGGAGACCGGTTGCCTCTAATTAATCTAACCATCTATGGCTCAAGTGAAGGATTTTTTGGCTTCCTCGCAAGTATTCACACCGACGAGTATTTCTTATTGCCGACACATGCATTCTACGAATTCATTAAAGAAGAAGATATACACCAGGTAAGGCGTTTGAAATTCAAATTTTAAATATGATTTTCATCTTCTATTTTCTTCGGCATAGAACACACTCAGTTAAATAAGCAATTTCTTTTATAAAGAATAGTTTCAAAAAACTCAAAAATCGGTTTTGTTTGCGTATCTTACTATTTGAAAAATTCCGAATGTTTTTCATTATATTAATTTTTAACTTTTTCGCTTTTACAATCGATCAGTAGACAAGATTTTTTCTTCAAAACGTTGAGACAATATGAATTTCCACATGAAAAACGTTCCGAGGGTAAATTGAAAGAAATGCTTTTCCAATCGTACACCTATCTTCTTTAAATTTGATTGAAGCTGATTGTGTTGTTAGTTCCATACTCCTGAATGTGCAAAAATTCATAGGATCAAATTTGACTTTTAAATTGCTTCTTTCGGAAAAAAATGTCTTTATTTATATTCCACCAAGTATGTATCAACTGTGTTACCACACAATGAAGCTCATAGTAAACATTACTAAAAGTTTTACCAATAAGCATGGAAGTAGATGAATATTTATATCTTGCCATACCATCAGAATAGAAAATTTTCGCTTTTGTTTTAAAATTCTTAACAGCATAAACAAGAGAGGCTGAATAAAATTGTTAACCTCTCAAAACTTAGTATGCCGAAAGCATTTTTCCTATTGAAAGACATAGGAAGAAAAGAATATCATTTGTGTTCAACTATAAACATTACATGTTAGGTAGAAGAATTTCAGTAGATCGTCAGAATGCCTTTCTGTTTTGTCTCGTGACTAAAGTCTTCCCCTGGACTCAATTTAAAAAAACCTTGCAAAATTGATGCGAATTTACATTATCTTGATCGATAGTCTATTCTAATCTTTTATTGGAATTTTCTCATGCCTCTTGTTGGAAAACACTGTAGAAATGTGCACATTCACAGATCGACTAATTTACGCACTTGAAGTAGTATGTATACACAGGTAAAAAAAGTTTTTTAAATTATCACACATGTGCATGAGACGGGAAAAAACGTAGTTTACATTATGTATATATGTGAGGAAAGAAGATGGAAAATAGTGGCATCTTCGGAAAGTAAAATGAAGACCGGGCTTTGTTTTTAATATTTTTGTGAACAGGAAAGCAAATCATTTTGTAGAGAATTATAAGCAATATCTTTTGACTGAAAATAAAGGTTTCAATCAGTCGAATAGTAGAGAAAAGCTTTCAAAAATTTGAAGAAGACATTTTTATTCTACATCCTCTATTATTTCTATTTGTACTAATCAACCATAGTATGTAAAATCTAGAGGTGTAGGCCATGTGGCTTATCGACCTACGCCAATAGTAAGAGTTGTTTTTCGAAACTCTCAGCTGTCTCCGCCACAATTTGAATACGAAAATCGAGTTGTTTTTTTAAATATCTATTTTCTTTTTCGTTTGATTCGTGAAATTTTCTCTTAAACTTTCCGGTTAATTATGTACGAAAAAGTAGTATTCTGTATCGGGAATAATAGAAGAGCGTACCATTTTTATTAATGTCGGTGGTTTAAGATCTATTTATATCTGAATCTACCACCCGATATAACTAGTTGTCATAATATCATGAAAAATCTCTTTACTCTAATAAAACATCCTGAATGTACGATACGCTTTTTTATTTGTTGTCATTTTTCGTCAGTTACATAGAAAAGCAAATGTAATGTTAGATATTCAACGAGTTTATTGCAAAATTTGCTTCGATAAGTAAAAGTTTGAATAAATAGATGTTAGTTCATCTTCAATCGCGGAAGAGAATTAGTGTCTACAGTGACACACGAGGCACTGGTAATGTGAAAAAATAATTTTATTGTCAATCCATGGAGTGGCATAAACTCTGCCAATCAAACCAACAAATTACTATCTTCCTTTCATGTTTCCGGTAAGTCGTTCTACAACGAAAGACGTGGAATCAAAACGACAGAACAGAAATGGATCAACATAACTGTTTTGTAGAACTAGTCTTTCAGACTGCCGTTAAAAACTAAAATGTACACTATTTTCCGATCTCAATATTGCTTACATGTGGTGTCTAGATTTAGCAAACGTACGTAAAAGTTATTAATCAGACATTGACATGAATGAACGATTTTTACTATCTAAATCATTAATCAGTTTAGAAATTTCTAGCCATCACCGCCATCATATTTTTCGGTTTAAACACCTACACTAAACTATATCGTCTTATTTGATAGTACCGTTTTGTTCCGTTGTGACTATTGTATTTCACCTTCAGGTTCAACCAAAAACGCTTCTAATCTCAGAGATCGAACCAGGACATCGATATGAATTAGTTTGTACAACCGACGCTGGATTGACTCGATACAGAATGGGAGATGTAATGAATTGCACAAGGTTTCTTTGTCGAGCTGATGATTTGGTTTCATTACCAGCAGAACCAGTAAACATTCCACGAATTCCTCTCGTTTCCGTTGCATATCGTGTTGGAACTCTTTTAGATGTATTTGGCGAGAAAACAAATGAACAACATGTAATGAATGCTCTCCAACAAACTATTTGTCAATGGAGAAAGCAAGGTATACCGGTTGAATTTTCCGATTTCACGTCTTATCCAAAGTTAGATGCATTTCCGGCTAAATACGTCATCTTTCTGGAATTGGTTGAAGATCAAGAACGCAAGATCGATGCTCAACAATTTAAAATCCTCAAGGATTCCGTTAAAACAGAAGTCGAGCAACAACTTTGCAATGCAAATCAAAATTATAAAGACAATAGAAGTTCAACAAAGCTTGATCCGCTTGATTGTATTCTTGTTCGAAGTGGAACGTTTTCCACTTTTTTGTGCAAATTTTTGTGGACCAATCGTGGTAATAATTTACAAATCAAACCTCATAGAATGTTGAAGAATGAAGATCACATACGATTCTTCTATGACAATCAAATCGACACATCAATGTGTCCAATTATGACAGTCGAGTAAAATTTCATTTGATATGTTAGTGATCTTTTTAAATTTAGATAGTGATTTTGCTTTTGAATAAATAAATATTAAATTCTATTTGCATTTTGAGGATGTGAGTTTTAATATCAGCATGTCTTGCTACAATATTAAGATTCGAAGTTTCTCGAAATCGACTGTGTTCTATTGATATATCGTCTCGTCAATGAATGAGCAAGCTGCGAGTATCGACAGGTTAACATTCGTTGACACTTCAGACGAAAACGTGTGTGACGACTTGTTGGTGCGTTCAATGATGAGAAAATGGATAATGTTAACATGATCGATGAATTCAATTGAGACAAAACTTTGGAAAATATTCAAATGAAACATCGAACATCTCAGTATGACAATAAAACGGAAAGGATGTTAAGTTATTTTTGACTGATTCAACGAAAACAATTTCGTGTATTCATTAAAACATTGATCATGATTTGACTGATGGCATATTCTTTTTCACTTCACTCTTGAATAGGTATGTCAAGAGGAAAATATAGCTGATGCAGTTAAACAGAACACGGTAATTATTTGTTCATTCGTCATTGTTTTCTGGAGTAACTCACATATTCATCTAGCTATGTGATGTGATTATCCATTGTTTTGAGGTCTAATGTGAAGAAATAAATAAAAATTCATCCGTTGTTTATTTGAGAAAGAGGTATGCAATTAAAAAAATATTGAAACAGTCACTCTTTCCGCGTATGTTATCGATGACGTTATTCAATGATTTGTCTGATTTCGTATTAATCGACCTCTTTTCATATCTATCGACTATCGAGCTCTCGGCGGATTCACTAGTATCAATTGTCGATCGACAATATTGATATATGAACGAGGAGTTTTTCATCAATTTAATACTAATCTTCCTCTTCTTCAAGTGAATGACATTCAACCAGTTGTCATTCACAGTAATGCATCTCCACTGGAACTAGCTCACTGGCCTTATTTACCAACTTTGAGAAAATTCTGAATTATTAATGCACATCATCATGATGAACTTCTCATTTTTATATAACCTTACGCAAGTAGATGGTACTCGAGCTTCACTTGACTACAAAATGCGATGCGAAGCACTCACTTTGATCTTAGGAAAAACGCATGTCGCAAAGAAAACGAGTAATCCGTGGACGAATCAATTTTAATACAAATTAGGAATCTCAAATATTATCGAATTGCCTGGTAGTAAAAGGCACCGCGTGTTCTTCGACAACTTGATCTAATATGGGCGAAACATGAAAATCATTCCATCTGAAATTCCCCACTCTGTCTATCCTCCAAAAGCTTATGGAGAGCTGTCTAGAAATCATTGATACTTCCTGGATTAATTATCTCGATGACTCATCTTTCTCTATCAGCTGTACTATCAGATGTTTTAGGGAACTAGTTTTTCTGATAGTCCATTCTCAAGATCATTGCTTTTCAAAATGTAAAGTAAGATAAAAAAAGGGAGTAAGAAAGTAAATTTGCGCATATCTGCACAAATGCTGTGCTTCACATCGCATTTTATTTTGCATACTATTCGAATCGTAGAATAATAGATTATCAACATAGTTATTATGTCTTCTCAATTTTGTTAACTACAACTTTATACATCATACTGCAGATTACTATTACTTGAGTAAAGATTTGAATCGGCATCATGGTAGAAGAAAGAATTTTCATATAAAAAATGGTCACTCAATCGATTATCAACGATTCAAAACTACGTATTTTAACACTGAAAGAAAATAATAGATTAATTTAGAATAGATTTCATTGAAAAGTAACTAGTAATTGAAGAATCCTGTACGTTTATTTGTTTACCAATAATCACCATTGTTTCAGAATGTTCAAAGTCGATGTTACAGCGAAATTATGCCAATAGATAAATCGCCATCAAATAATAGAAAATCTTTACTTGAAAGAAAAAATGTAACAAATAGTATCGTAGAAAGCATTTCCTTGATGTTATTGTTTACTCGATTGTGAACAAGAGATCTAACTTTCATCTCATCATGACGACTGATGACGTATTAGAATCAACAGCTTAAGTATGGCTATTTTTACGTTTTTTTCTAAGAAACGAATATCTGGCATATATTTTGAATAAAACAATATTGATTTCGAAACTTTAACTTTCGATAATGTTTAAATCAAGCATTGAAGACAGAGAGTTTTCGTTCGAGTCTTTTTTAAATAATTTTCCTATGCGAATATATGCTTATTTTACGATGTGAAATGTGACGTATTTGACAACTTTTTATAAGACCATTTAAAATTTATATGTAATTTCTCATCAATTCAATAAAAAACATGATTCTTTCACTAACTGTTCGTTATGCTGCTTTCATCGATTACTGATTGATTTCTTCTAAAAACCTGGTGCTTACGAATTCATGAAATTCAAAAGATTTAACTGCTAGGTGAAAATTTAGGTCGACGTTAAACGACTTTGCCTATCTATGCTATAGAAATAAGGTATCGATTGTGCCCCAAATGGCATTTCGATTTTTGACATATGCATAAAATTAAGCGTACAGAATGTCGTCGACTGCAATGTCTTAGTACTCGTAGTCTTGCTTAAAAATTGTCTTTTTGTTTAAAAAACGTAAATGATGTCTGCAAAAGTTAGCCATTTACATAATAAAGACAATTGTGCAACAACATAGAAAAAAAACGGATGCAAGACTTCGATACTTGGCGGAGAATGTATTCAAGTATGCTTCAATCGATTTACATGTCGTATTGTTTCTTCAGGAACAGTGCATTGTAGATCATTCCGAGCATTGAGAAATCGAGAAAACTATGTTGTAACTGTGAAATACTGATCATCTTCAGATAAGTTCTTTCGCCGTCCTCAGCCACCCCGAATGTTCTTTCGTTCTGCGACATTTTCTCATATTCTTCTTTTGTGAGTTCAATACTATATAGATGTGCTCGATGTGAAGATAATGTAGCAGCTAATTGCCGTTGTCCAACGTATTTGAAACGTGATATGTCTTCGATTGTGACACCACATTCTTCCTCTAGTTCATGTTTAGCAGTAAGCTGTGGATTTACATTTGATTCAGGTGAACTACCACCAGGTAGTTCGTAGACAAAACCGTCTGAGTTATTGACAGGACTACGAAATTCTTTGACTATAGCAATTTTAATGTCATCATCATCGTCTCTGAAATAAGCTAGAACTGTACTAATATCCGTACGAGCGAAGACAAACTCATTTTCTTTGTATCTCTTCTCAGCTTCAATCCAAATTTTGACCCAAAGTACATAAGAAAACATTTGGCTATGATGACTGAGCTTGGCATGATGTAATAACTTTGCTTTCTCCAAACGATTCCCTGCTAGTTTCAGGTTTGTATACCATGTCTGAAATTGCTCTGTTTTCCAGATCAATAACGGAACATACACTTCCCCGTTGTTTCTCAACGCACCCATACCGAGTAAAGATACTGCATGACTAAGCGTATCTGGTAATGAAATAAATATGGGTAATTTCAATTCTTTCATACGTTTATCCAAGTAATGACATTTGTCAGCATTCTCAGGACGACCGTAGATGATTTTGCCAGAATGAAGGTCCTCTCCAAATTCAACATTCGTAGTAAATCCCGGCATTCGTCCATCGATATGACGAGGAATCCAAAATACAATCAAATCAGCTACTTGACGACACTCGCATTCCCATGAAATCTGATTATCATAGGTCCATGTAGATGGATCATGGTTCGTACCGTAGAAACGTTGTTCAGGTATAGGAATGAAAATAGTTCCATCGTAATTAATCGACAGGGAGCGAAGATATGAAAGAGCTTCATGACGCCAGTCGACAACATCTTTGTCTCTTGGAGATGGACCAGCTAAGAAAATGGATTTAGTGATAGCCGCAGGAACTGGGTTAGTAGCGAAGACAAACTGCATAGTGTCCTTTCCCCTTGAATTATATTTTCTAGATCTACAATGTAGGACATATGATCGAAGTTAAAGATCAACATCCAGTTTAGAAATAAAAAATCTTAAGCGCAACATAAAAACTACAAACTTTGTAGCCAAATCAGACAGAGGTCAACACTTTTACCAGATGTCATAGAAAAATTTAGTCGAAGGTACTGAAGAAAGATTTGTTGAAGACTATGGGGTGAGAATGTTTAATATAATGATGGGAGTTATCGTCTGTCTTTTTTATCAATTCACTCACCCCTCGTCTTTTTTCTTTGTTCTTCATTAGCCTAAACTAAAAAATGTTTCTAACGGTACGTTTAAGATATTTAATCGAAATTTGTTACTTGCCATTTCTGTGTTAATGGCATGAAGGCAAAAATAGGCTGTAGATGTTTGTTTTCAAAGGATGTTCTTGAAAGGAAGTTTTCTCCTGTTGTCCTTGCTTTTCTTTCACATTCAATGCAACATATAAGGATTGAAATGTTTCATCATCGATACGTTTGAACATTAAAAGCCCAAAAGAAGATAGTCTAATTAATCCGTAAATATATGATATGAGTAGCTGCATCGTATCTCAGATTTTTAACCTAATAACATCATATCAACGGAAGAAAAATGTACTGACTTTCTATTGACAAACAGAAAAGTAACTAGTACAAAACGATTTACGTGCTGTTATTTTGTGCAATATCGAAGATGATTTGTCATTTTGCATTTTATTTTATCGTTCTGTAGCGTTTTATGTGACACGTGTACTTGAGTAATAGAAGAAATTTTCTTTCTAAAAGGAATATTAAATTAGATGCCCGCAAAGCAAAACATGTTTAGGGTATCAATCTAATAGGTGGTAGAACCGTAAAAATGAATGACTGTAAGAATGAGTAAATAACTGCTACAAAATACATGAGAATTTTTATCAAAAATTCAAAATATAACTTTAATTTTACTTCAAGTTTTCGATGAGTACTCTCATCATCATCACGAAATAACAATAATGAAATTACTTATTATTCTTTTTTTATTTTCTTCCATCTGGTGTTCTATATATATATATATATGAATAAACATTTCTCTCTATTTTTATTTCCTGATGATGGGATGAGTCATCAAAAACTTCGAGTAGAATTAAAGTTACATTTTGAATTTTAGATAAAAACTCCAATGTATCTTCTCGTAGCAGGTATTCACTATACTTCTTACAATCCCTGACGTTTAGGGTATAGTTGCATCCACGAATTAGTTCGAATGATGATAAGAAATTCCTAAACAGTTAGCATGAAAATTAATGATCCACTGTTTCGTTGAATTGTTTGGAACTATGCGTAGTTCTTTATGGACTTAATAGCGTGTGAACTAACTTGGTAACAACAGTTCTGCTATTGCATACTTATTCGCTCTACTCTATACGAGAGTACGTAACCAAACATGTTATAGAAAAAACGAGTGTGATTACATCAACTATATTTACTATTGTGTATTCCTGTCGAGGTTTATTTCGAAGAATGTTATTTTTCCCATAAAAGAAAAACGATTATTTGTCATAAAATACACATTGCCTGGTGTGAATGAAAAGATCTGTCGTCATGTGCATATTTCTATTGAAAATGAATTGTATTCGTTTTTGACTGAGAGCGAAATTGAGTTCAGAAGAAAAAAAGATTTATTGGAAGAAGATACTTTTATAGCACAAGTTTTAAAGAAGATGTCTCTACCCGACTGCGACTTCTGTTTAGGTAATGTGTTCCTCACATAGTTATGTGCAATAAGAGTGGAAACGCAATATTTTTACAGTGAATAACCATAAAAGTGGTATTTTAGGACGTCATTTGAATAGTGATGTTTGTTGGAGATCATTCGGAACTCATGTTTCAATGATTTCAGTGGCCATTTTTTATCTTACAAATAACGTCAACTTAAATTGAAATAATACTGGGATTTGAGATGCGAAATGTTGTCAAGACTAATAACAGTTATAAAAAGGTACTAAAGTTTGAAATGATGAAATAAAAATTGTAGAAAGTATTTTTAAAAATACCATCCAAAAGACTAGATTTTAGGTAAGGAGTTACTAAAGAATTATCACATTTTGTCGCACGACGGAAAAGAGAAGCATCTCGACAAATTAAATACCACGAGAAGCTCGAGCACTAGTCACACAATAATAGATCCACAAAACGAATTGACATTGAAGGACACTGATGAGTATGCTTGTTTTAATTATTCTTCTGTCTATTTGAATACAACGACATTCAATTAAAAGATGTACAATAAAGGAACTAGCATTTCCGCTATAGAGGAATCGAATCTATTTCCTGTTCAGCTACGACTGAACATGGAAAAGAAAAATTCAATTAGTAAGAGCTTGATAACTTTATATCAATTATACTACCAATAACTGATTAGAATTACCAGATAGTCCAAAAATCGATCGACCAAAACATAAACGAAAGACATAATGTATGTTTTTTAGTTTCACACAAGGGTTTTTATTTATTATCAATAACAATCAAAGATCGATAAATCATGCACTCTTGAAGAAACTCTGGATGTAAACTATGTTGCTGTACCACTGTTGATTTTCGTAAAGAATTTGCATATACTCACTCGATCATCATGGATGAAAATTCTATCGTTGGAAGTTGCTATAGTCCAGCCTTGCATTTCGTTAATGAACATATCTGAATTCCATGAGTTGACTGACGTTGATCTATCACGCAATTTTTTTGCAGAAAATTGAACTGATCGTTTTTGTAAGAAATATTATTTATCAACAGCTCTCTCATTACTGAGTCCAATGAAACTTCTGTTACTACATAGTCACGAGGGAATCATTTCATTGGACAGTAGTGAGACAGACGAGAACAGTGACTTTCCCTTTCTATTAGTTTAGGATGCTATGGAATCTTAAAGAATAGAGTATAATCGAAATCGGGAGTGTTCTATAATTTAGGATAAGCGTGAGTTCAACATATTTTCATTCGTTTTAACGTTCATTATTCCTTTCGATCATCATAATCTTTTTGAATATGAAATAATTCATTTCAGCTACAGGGTCAAATTTACGAATTTCTTTTCTGCCATTTGTAATGTAGTAAAAAACCTCATAGTTGCTCACATGATCAGGTCGATATTCGTACGATTGAATAGTAATGCATATCCGATAGGTTGATGTGTTCTATAATTTGTAAATTTGATTTAATGCCAAGTGACAGTCAAGTAATTGGTCAGTTGGAAAGTTTTGTTTCGAAAAAGTGTGTTTCTCACGTCAAGTTCAATGCTCAATAAAGCCTAGCATTGCTAACACCGTAAAATACTCGAATTATACCATAGGTATTAGCATGTACAAGAATAGGGCTCAAGTGGTCACTTGTGGCTAAATTTCTATTACATAGGAAACACCAGATGAACTATCTCGATTACGTCCGACAGTAATTTTTAAAAAGTGGCTCAAATATTTGATTTTCCAAAACGATTGACCTTTTCAGTTAATATTCGCTGACATCAATCTAATTCAATTCGACGGAAATTCATCATCTTGAAACTTTCACTGGATTACATAGTAGTAGTCATTTTGGTAGTGCTTATTATTGATATGGCCTTTTTCTCTCAATCATCTTCAATGTTGTTATTGTCCGGTGTAATAACAACAAGCAATGACGGACCATCGACTGGTGTGCCTTTGCTTAGCCGCGCAATTTAACTTTTTCTTTATAACCATTCCATTTTCCTAATGTATAATTATTATCGACTGAGATGTGAAGAAAACCAATAGCTCGTACAAGATTATTCCTTTCCTCGGTCGGAACATGATTGCTAAGTAATTTACATCGGTATTATACTTCATCTTGGCCATATATAATAAATGAGTATGAATAATTAATACTTAACCAATAATTGCTCGAAATTAACCGTTAGTAAATATTTCAATTGTATTGGGTATCACACAAAAATTGCGTTCTCAGTAATTTTTTGTTTCTATTACCCTTTAGATTTAAAAAATCCTATTTATCGAAAGATAGCATTTTAAAGTTAATGTAACAACTGGGACGGAACTCGATCCAACATACGTATGCATTATTTATTGTGATTTCGTATTTTAACGTTTGATTGAGAAGTACCTAGAAATTTGAACTAGAGTATATATTCGTCACGAAACTGGTTCTATGAGAATTATCTTTTGAATTTCTGTACTCAATGAAAACAATCCCAACGGATCTGCTTAGTTTTTATTCTTATCATTTGATTAATAATAAGAGTCAATAAGCATTGCACATGTTTACCATCGCGATGATTAAAATAATAATTATAAGTTACATAGATGTATGAGTGGTTTAGTCGGTAGGCGAATGATGACTACGTTCTCAAACAAACCTTTGTATAGAGAAAGTTAGTTATGAGTAAATCTGTACTCATGTTTAGCTTCCAGAACAAGAACCGAAACAAGGAAGCGTTTTCATTGTACTCTCCTCCTTTAGCCATATTCATCATACATTCGCACATGATGGATTGACATCAAAATACATATATCAGGTTGTATTTCTTAAAAACATATAAAGGTCAATAGATTTAGTCTTTATTTGCTAGGTAACTATTTATGATAAATATGTATTTGATAACGAAGTATAAGAAATAAAAATATGGGACGTCATTGAGATGAATATTGTTAGGGTGCCAACATTGAGATATATTGCAGATGTATCAGCTCACAAGATCAATAATCTTCTTTTTTGTTGTTCATTGTTCTTCAGGGTGTGTTAAAAGTATGATAAGAAAAAAATCTTAAAAGTAAGCAAACAAGCAGGAAAGGTTACAATAAGTTTTAAGAAGTGTTATACGCATAATTCTATGGTCGTCGATTTATTGATTCACTATTGATCGTTTTTTGTTCTCTTGAGTAGAAGTGTGAGTTAAGAAACATTGTATTGCTCATCCCATTCTTTCTTCATTAGTTTTCGAAACTCATAATAATCCATGTCAGATACAGGGTTAAATTGGGCAATGCTGAGTCCATCATTAGTAATAAAATCGAAATATTC